>SZWC01007799.1:38160-53222 GCA_023375785.1 Penium margaritaceum | reverse complement strand
CCCGGGTTTTGGGCTGTCGGCCGTCTGGCAGGCCTCACCGAGAAAACCTGCCAGCCTGAAATTAGCTATTTTCTGATTGGCTGATGAACTGAGTAACAAGCTCTACAGAGCTGGGGGGGGGCCTAGAACTTGGAGGGGTTCCCCATTGCTGTTCATTCTTCATTCCTAATCAGTTACTATCAGTTTTCAGCTGCTTTCTGGCGCTAACTCTGGTGCGCGCGTTTCTGAGTAACAAACCCAGAGCTTCCAGACTTAGACTCTAGAGCAGCAGACTGAGGGGGCAGCTGACTTAAGCAACGAGCGTGGAAGCCCGCACGCTGCATCAACAACGCTGCTGCCCCAACCTGCTGCATAGTTTTTCCATTTTGGTATCAGAGCCAGAGCGTAGCAGCAGTAGCAGAAGACTGGAGAACAGGTGCCAGACAACGCCGGTGGACCCCCATACACGCCAGTGCAGGGGAAATGTTGCCGGATTTTTTTCGACAGCATCGACCCTCCTGGTGGCGGCGTTAGATTTTTTCCCACGGCCACTGGGCCAGGGGAAATGGTGCCAAAAAGTTTTGGCAGCACTGACCCCCACGCGTGACGCGAGGAGGTGAGCGGCAGGCGGCGTCTGACGTCTTTGGGCAATGACGCACGCGGCAACGTCACCCAGGTGTAATGACTGGCACCACCAGCAGCAGCAGGCAGAAGCAGCAGCTCGTAGCAGCTCGCAGCAGCAGCAGCTCGCAGCAGCAACAGCAGCAGCCCGCAGCAGCAGCAGCTTGCAACAGCAGCAGCGCGCAGCAACAGCAGTAGCGTGCAGCAGCAGTAGCAGCCTGCAGCAGCAGCCTGCTGCACCAGCCCGTAGCAGCAGCAGGCAGCAGCCATAGCACGCAGCAGCTACAGCAGCGTGCAGTAGCAGCAGCGGGCTACAGCAGCTACTGCAGCGATCTGCAGCAGCCGCCAGCTGTAGCAGCACCAGCAGCGAGCAGGAGCTGGCAGCTGCCAGCCTCGGCTGCTGCTACCCGCTGCTCGCAGTGAGCGAGCAGCGAGCAGCAGCCCGCTGCTGCCAGCGAGCAACAGCTCAGTGCTGCTAGGCGAGCAGCAGCCCGCTGCTCGCAGCAGACAGCGGGCTACTGCTCGCTGTGACAAGAAAAAAAAAAGACAACAAAAAAATTCCCCCACCCCCGCAGCTCGCTGTAGCAGCCTGCAGCTGCAGCGAGCAGCTGCTGCAGCACGCAGCAGCTGCAGCAGCACTCAACAGCAGTAGCGAGGTGCAGCAGCTCGCTGCTACACCAGCAGCAGCCATAGTAGCGGCTGCAACTCGCAGCACCAGCAGCTGCAGCTGCAGCTACAACAACATCAGCAACAGCAACACTAGCTGCAGCACCCGTAGCAGCAGCAGCAGTAGCAGCAGCATCAGCAGCATCAGCAGCTACAGCAGCAGCAGCTGCAGCAGCAGCTGCAACAGCAGGAGCAGCAGCAGCAGTAGTAGCAGTAGCAGCAGCAGTAGCAGCAGCGGCTGCTGCAGCATCAGCACCAATAGCAGCAGCGACGGCCCCAACATTCGCCGTTGCTGACGTTAGCACCCCTCTGCTGACGTCACTGCTGATGTCACTGCTGACTTCATAAAAAAAAAGAGGGTGAGAAGATGGGAAAAAGGGGAAAGGGGGAAGGTCAGAGGAGTGGGTAGACTCCCCGCTCCCCCAACCTCCTACTGAAATCAGCAACACAAAGACCAAAAAAAAACACAGACACCAAGGCATGGCTGGTAGTCCCGGCGAGGAGGGGTCCTCCTCTGATGGGGGGACCCCTACCCCTCCTTTCTTGCAGCGATTGCTGCAGCAGCAGGAGCAATAGCAGCATTCGCCGCCGCTGCAATTGCAGCTGCCGCCGCCGCCGCAGCAGGAGCAACCGCCGTCGCCACGGTAGCAGCAGCTGCCGCCACAGCACCAGCAGCAGTAGCTGCCGCCGCCGCACCAGCAGCAGCAGCTGCCGCCATTGCAACAACAGCAGCCACCGCCTCTACAGCAGCAGCCGCCGTCGTTGTAGCAGCAACAGCCGGCGCCCATACAGCAGCAACCACCGCCGTTGCAGCAGTAGCAGCCGCCGCCTCTACAGCAGCAGCCGCCACTGCTGCAACAGCAGCAGCCGCCACCCATACAGCAGCAGCCACCGCCGCTGCAGGAGCAGCAGCCGCCACCCCTACAGCAGCAGCAGCAGCAGTAGCCCACTGGTAACATTGGCGGCACCCGTGACCCACTTGCTGCTCTTCAGCAACAACTCGCCGCCTTGACACAGCAGCTTGCGGCGCTACAGCCAGTCGCCTCCCAAACCGCCACCAGCGCGCTGCCGTCGTTCATCCCTCAAGGGCACGCTAGCCTCACTGTGTCCGCCGCCACGGACTACTTAGCACAACAGCACACTCAGCGCCAACGGCAGATAGTGACCTCCGTCCTTGGCCCTACTCTGGGTGCCGGCCGTAGGCAGAAGGACTTTGAGACGCCGCCACCGCCGCTTCAGGCCTGCAAGCAGTTCTGGAGCTGGGAGCTCAGCTTCCGGATCTGGGCGCAAGGTGAGGGTCTGTGGGCCTACTACACCCTCCCTTACTACTCCACCCAAGCCGACCAGCTATATGACGCTGGTCGCGCCGTCCGCGCCCTTGTACCAGTCGCCCCTCCAGCTTCCCGCCTTGCCCTGGAGCCCTTCCTCGGCGACTTCACTGCTGGCACCATCCCAGACCCGGCAGCCGCCTGGCACGTCCTCACCAGACCCCATCGCCTGTCCAGCGACGCTGAGATCAGCCATCTACTCCGGGAGTTCAACTCCCTACACATGGGGGAGGCCGAGACGGTCACTGCCTACTGGCAGCGCGCAGAGGACATCCTCCGTCGACTCGGCAAGTCGGCTCCACCCCCTCTGTCCGCGCTCCTCACCATCAAGCGCGGTGCCACCAATGCATACGCGGACGTCTTCGTCCACTACCCTCAGGACGTCCTCACCACCATGGAGGCCTAGGGCACTCTCATGCCCTGGGCATATGAGCTTTTCCTTCGCATTGAGGAAGCTCGCCAGGAGTCCCAACTCCATCGCACGGAGGCCCTTGCATCCCCTGCCATCGCCGCCCCCGCCATTGCCTCCGTGGCCGTTGCCTCCCCTGTCACAGCTACCCCATCGCCCTCAGGGAAGAAGAAGAAAAGCCAGAACAAGAAGGGCAAGGGTCCATCGCAACAGCAGCAGCAGCAGTCATTGACCGGTCCCAGCGGTAGTGGCTCGGTCTGCCACAACTGTGGCCAGCCTGGGCACGGGTGGTACACGTGCCCTCTCCCGACGGACGAGGCCCGCGTCATCGCCACCATGCGACGCCAGCGGGAGCGCCTCCTCGCCTCTGCCGCCGTCGCTGCTGCTGGTCCTACCACTCCGCCCTCGTCCAGCACCGCTCCCACTGCGACGACTCCGCCTGTCCTGCAACCACCCGCGCCGCAGCAGTACTACCCGCAGCAGTGCTACCCTCAGCCGTCAGCACCTCCGCTGGCCTCGTCAGCTCCGTCACCCTACTACCCGGGCTCCGGCGCCGTCACTCCGCATTCTGTCTACACTCCTGGGCAGTCATCCCGAGAGCGTCAGCTGGAGCAGTTCATCGCGCTCCAGCTTGGCCTCCCTCGCCCTCCTCCTCAGGGAAGTGCGAGTTACGTCACCTCCTACCCTCCCGCCCATCCCTACATGACTGAGACTGAGCTACGGTCGTGTCCAGTCTCCTCGTCTGTCTCGTCGTCTCCCGTGATCTCATCCACCCCACTCCTTGACGACGTTGCATTGCTTGACGACTGGCAGTCTCGTTTCGCGCCTCCGTCCAACGTGTCCGCGTCCCTCGCGTGTTGCCATGTGACCGTGACTGATCTGGCGACCCCTGTCCAGAACCCTGCTAAGACCTGGATCATCGACTCCGGGGCCACGCATCACATGACGGCCTCTTGCGAGGCCTTCAGTATGATCGGTCCCGTCGGCGATGTCTCCGGTGTTCGGACGGGCTCTGGACAGGTGTTGCCGGTCCGTGGGGTAGGCGTTGTTCGTTTCCGTGGTCCAGCTGGTGAGGTCTTTTTGACCGATGTTCTCTTCGTCCCTGGTCTCGAGCTTAGCCTCCTGTCCGTGACTGCCCTTGACCGCATGAGCATGGACGTTGTGCACTCACGTGGTGTCGGCACTATGTCATTCCGCCCGTCGAGTCTTGTCGTACTGCACGCCACCGCCTGTGGCAACTTGTGGCACGTTCCCCGCCTCGCTTCTTCCCCTCCCGTCTCCTCCCCGTCGGCTGTGACCGGTCATGTGTTCGTCACCAGCACGCTTTCTCCTCAGCACACCCGCCTCTTGCACCGCCGCCTTTGTCACGTCCACTCTGCCCCAGTAGAGATCATGCTCCGCTCCCAACCGGCCAAGGGCCTTGATCCGGAGACCTTCCCTCTCCCATGCCCCACTGAGTGCATTGACTGCGCTCAGGGGAAGATGCACCGGTCTACGTACCCCCTCTCTTCCTCACGGGCGTCCGCCCCCCTTGACCTTGTCCACTCGGACGTCATGGGCCCTCTCCCCACCGAGTCCGTCGGCGAGCATGGCCGCTATGTCCTCACTCTGACGGACGACTACTCCCGCTACCGTTGGGTCTTCTGCCTTCGGCAGAACAGCGATGTCGCCCGAACCATTCAGGACTGGCTTGTCCTCGCGGAGCGCGAGTGTGGCCGCCCCCTACGTCGCTTTCGCTCCGATCGCTGTGGCGAGTACCTGGGTGAGGCCACGACCTTTCTCGCCTCGCGCGGTATCTGCCATGAGACGTCTGCGCCCTACACACCCGCCCAGAACGGCGTCTCCGAGCGGTGGAACCGCACCATGCCCGACGCCGTCCGCACCATGCGGGTCGAGTCAGGTCTCTCCGATGGCTTCTACTTTGAGGCCATGGCCTACATGACCTGGGTCTGGAACAGGGTTCTCCACGGTCCCCTTCCCCGCCAGTCCACGCCCTATCAGCACTGGTGCGGTCGGCGTGCTGACCTCCGCCCGGCTCCCGTCTGGGGCTGCGTAGCCGTTGTGTGGCTGCCCGCTCCACAGCAGGGTGGCAAGCTTGCCCCCCGCGGACACCCCTGCACCTTTCTCGGTGTGTCTCGTCAGTCCAAGGCCTGGCGNCTACACACCCGCCCAGAACGGCGTCTCCGAGCGGTGGAACCGCACCATGGCCGACGCCGTCCGCACCATGCGGGTCGAGTCAGGTCTCTCCGATGGCTTCTACTTTGAGGCCATGGCCTACATGACCTGGGTCTGGAACAGGGTTCTCCACGGTCCCCTTCCCCGCCAGTCCACGCCCTATCAGCACTGGTGCGGTCGGCGTGCTGACCTCCGCCCGGCTCCCGTCTGGGGCTGCGTAGCCGTTGTGTGGCTGCCCGCTCCACAGCAGGGTGGCAAGCTTGCCCCCCGCGGACACCCCTGCACCTTTCTCGGTGTGTCTCGTCAGTCCAAGGCCTGGCGCATTTGGGACCCATCCCGACACTGCATAGTCGAGTCCCGCGATGCCCTCTTTTTCGAGGACCTATTTCCCCGCGACCTCATCCGCTCCGGCTCGTCCGTGTCCCTCCCGTCGCGTGGGGGAGTGGTGAGTCTGTCCTCCGTCCTATCGCTTCCGGGTGACACATCACCCCGTCCCTCTGAGCCGGTAGCCCCGGTCCCGGCCGCTGGCCCCTCCAAGCCAGCTGACCCAGTCGCGTCTACTGTACCCTTTGGGCCGGCAGCCCCAGTCGCGTCCGCTAGCCCATCCGGGCCGGCAGCCCAAGTCGCGTCCGCTGGTCCCTCCGGGCCGGCAGCCCCAGTCGCGTCCACTGGCCCATCCGGGCCGGCAGCCACAGTCGCGTCCGCTGGTCCCTCCGGGCCGGCAGCCCCAGTCGCGTCTGCCGGCTCCTCCGGGCCGGCAACCCCAGTCGCATCTACTGGCCCCTCCGGGCCGGCAGCCCCAGTCGAGTCCGCTGGTCCCTCCGAGCCGGCAGCCCCAGTCGCGTCCGCTGGTCCCTCCGGGCCGGTAGTCCCAGCCGCTTCCGATGGCTCCCCAGGGTTGACGTCTCCAGTCGCGTCCGCTAGCCCCTCCGGGTCAGCAGCCCCAGACGCATCCACAGGCCACTCTGGGCCGGAAGCCCCAGCTGTGCCCGTTGGCTCTCCTGGCCCAGTAGCGCCTGTTGCGTCTACTGGCTCCTCCGGACCAGCAGCACCGTCCGTCTCCGTCGGCCCGTCGGACTCAGCACCATCTTCTGCCCGACCGTGCTACACACGTGGCCCAGGAGGCAGCCTCTGACCTCGGCCAACTGTGAGCGCGCAGACTGTCGCTCCCCGTTCCGTGGCGTCTCGACCCCCTGTGGCTCAATGTGTCTCCTCCACTCCCACGGTCGTGAGTGCGGACCCTGGCACAAAGGCTCTCGGCCTGACCAATTCTACCATTATCGCAGACCTTCACACGGGCTCTGCATTGGCGTACGCCATGCTTCTTCACGAGCATCGGCATGCTGTCGTGGCCGTACTCGCACGCATCCCACCTGGGGCTCGTGATGCACATGCCCTCTCAGTCCGGTCCACAGCACGCCCAGAGGACCCTTCCACCATACGCGAAACTCGAGCCTCCCCTGAGGCCGCACATTGGGATGCTGCCTGTGCCGAGGAGCTCGCCGCTATCCGACAGCACCACGTGTATGACCTCGTCGACTTCCCTCGAGGTCGGAAGGCCATCGGTGCCAAGTGGGTCTTTCGGCGTAAGTGGAAGCCTGACGGATCCTTCGACAAGTACAAGGCCCGTCTCACAGCAAAGGGGTTTGCTCTGGTCCCTGGGATCGGCTACGACCAGATCTTCGCCCCAGTTGGCCGGTTCTCCACTAGTCGGGCATTGTTCAGCCTCGCTGCCCAGCACGGGTGGGAGCTGCATCAGATGGACGTGAGCAACGCATTCCTCCATGGCTCACTGGAGGGTGAGGAGCTCTACATGACGCAGCCCCCAGGCTTCGACGATGGCACTGGGAAAGTTTGGCAGCTGCGGAAGGCCCTCTATGGTTTGAAGCAGTCGCCTTGGTGCTGGAACCAGGAGATTAGCAGTATGCTTCTCCGTGGCGGCCTCCAGCGCAGCACCGCTGACCCCGCACTGTTCATCAGCCCGCGAGGTCAGACCTTCGCCGCGGTTCTGGTCTACGTCGACGATCTCCTCATTGCGTCACCAGACGCGACAGCCATCCAGCACGTCAAGGACCTACTGCACGCTGCCTACCAGATGAAGGATCTCGGTTCTGCCCGAGTCTTCCTGGGCATGGAGCTCGAGCATGATCGCTCTCAGGGCGTCCTGCATGTCCACCAGGCTGCCTATGTGCAGACCCTGTCAGNGCTTCTCCGTGGCGGCCTCCAGCGCAGCACCGCTGACCCCGCACTGTTCATCAGCCCGCGAGGTCAGACCTTCGCCGCGGTTCTGGTCTACGTCGACGATCTCCTCATTGCGTCACCAGACGCGACAGCCATCCAGCACGTCAAGGACCTACTGCACGCTGCCTACCAGGTGAAGGATCTCGGTTCTGCCCGAGTCTTCCTGGGCATGGAGCTCGAGCATGATCGCTCTCAGGGCATCCTGCATGTCCACCAGGCTGCCTATGTGCAGACCCTGTCAGCCCGCTTCGCCGAGGACTTGCCCCTCGTGCCCAGCGCTTCCTCACCCATGTCACCCGATGGCCAGGTGAAGTTGAAGAGTCATGACCCAGCTGTTGTGGGGGAGCCAGTTGATGTGACCACGTATCTGCGGGTCATCGGGTCACTGATGTTCCTAGCGACGACGACGCGTCCAGACATCGCGTTCGCAGTTAACCTCCTCGCCCAGTTTTCTCAGGAGTCACGTTACCTCCACTTTGAGGCCGCGATCCGAGTATTGCGCTATGTCGTCTCGACCCCTCGGCGAGGCCTCATGTTCCGCCGTCAATCGTCCGTCGTAGCAGTGGGTTACACCGACAGCGACTGGGCCGGTAGTCCAGACGGTAAGAGTTGCACTGGCTGAATCTTTCTGGTCAGGGGCACAGCTCTGTCCTGGCGCAGCGGTAAGCAGGGGTGCATTGCACGCAGCACTGTTGAGGCTGAGTACATGGCCCTTGGCTCAGGCGCGTGTGAGAGCGTGTGGTTGCGTCGTCTGTTGTCTGAGTTGCGNTTTTTTTTGCGCTCATTGTGCTCTGTTGTGTCCTCCCGGCTTGTCTACATCGGCGTGCAGATGACTGACGGCAAGACTCGACGCCGATGGAGTGTCGTCCGGTGGAGCCGATGCACGCTGAGGTCGTCTCGCGGTTCGCTGGAGCCTCCTCTCTCCGGCGACGTGTTCAGCTCCATCGGCAGGCCTCCTCGGCGGTCGCACTGCCGGCAGTCACTGCCGCTGCAGTCGCTGTCTGCATGCGTCCAGTGCGTACTGTCGTGCTTGCGTCGTCATGCACTGCCTAGGGTCCCAGGTGCATGTTGCATGGCCCTATTTGGCAGCATAAACCATCGTGGGCACTATCTGGGTTTAGGCTGCCATAACTCCTTGCTACTGTTTTTCTAGAAGATTCTGACCGCACGGCTGCGTTCGTAGCGTTGGTATTATGGTATGGTCCCGATTTCAGGCAAAATGGACGACGCCCGGGTTTTGGGCTGTCGGCTGCCTGGCAGGCCTCATCGAGAAAACCTGCCAGCCTGAACTGAACTATTTTCTAATTGGCTGATGAACTGAGTAACAAGCTCTACAGAGCTGGGGGGGTGGTGGCTAGAACTTGGAGGGGTCCGCCATTGCTGTTCATTCTTCATTCCTAATCAGTCATTATCAGTTTTCAGCTGCTTTTTGGCGCTAACTCTGGCGCGCGCGTTTCTGAGTAACAAAACCCAGAGCTTCCAGACTTAGACTCTAGAGCAGCAGACTGAGGGGGCAGCTGACTTAAGCAACGAGCGTGGAAGCCCGCACGCTGCATCAACAACGCTGGTGTCCCAACCTGCTACATAGTTTCCTTCTTCCACTCGTGGAGCCCAAGACGTGGACTTTCATGGCCAGTTGCAGTGACTGGGACAGAGAATCCTAGCCACTGCTGCAGAGAAGAGAGTAGCGACGATTGTAGCGTCGGCAGCGATGGTTGCTTCTCCTACGGCCAGGACCTCGCGTTCAAGCGTAAACACGAATCACCCTCTAACAACGACTTTCAAATCAGCAAGTAGTTAGATGTAGTGAGAGACACGGAAGAGAGAGCACAAGAACCACGGCTGGAGCTCAGTACCAAGGCGTGGAGAACACACGCACTTGAAGTGCAAGACCAAGATAGGTGAGTCACAGGAAATGAAGTTGCTGCTTGTCGAGGGAGGAGGCCAAGAGGGAGCGAGTAGGGGGGTGTGTAACGAGGCTGAAGGTCACTACGTGTTTGTGACACAAGCCAACATCGTGTTTGTTGGGTTCGTAACACTTTCCCCCGTTTCAGCCGTGACATCGCTACGTATTGCGAGACGTAGGTTGATGCCACCGCCATGTGGATCTCTTAATCGACGTCTCGGAGGTCGTCGTAGGGTTCCGAGCTGTTATGAGATACACTATACTTCTTGTGGGGGTTTGTTATGACCGAGCATAGTCGGGTTTCATACGATGTGGTTGTTGAGGGCCTTAAACATTTAGCCTCATCGTTATTTGTAGGTGTATGGATCGGCTTCAATGTTTGGACACATGTTACCGGAGAAATTTGTGTACTTCGTGCGTGATACTACCCTTTTAAATAATATATTTGTTCGTGTGTTATCTCCTGTGTAAGAACTTGCAATTCCGTTGGAGTCACACTTTTACCTTATCCCGGTTTGTCATATCTTTTCATGAAGGGGAACACATTCAGAACAATTCCAATTTTTTGTGAGTATTCTTTGTATTATCATGTTCATTCTCTCAATTAATATGAAAATTTCAGGGGAACAAGTTCAATGTATTCAATGTCTTTGTTGTCTCACTCGCCTTCCAGCCTCCTAATGTTACGACCAAGACCAATGAACGGATGAAACTGCAACGAGGTGTACATCGTTTTGAATTGATTTATTCTTCTAGAAATTGGACTTACCACTGGCCTCCTCCTAAGGGAGCGACGGTTACTATCCCATCATACGACTTTGGAGGACAATTTTAAACGATCCTCATCTTATTGGTCGCGAGCCAGGTCCACTCACATTGAAAATATCATGGAGGCCCTTCCGCTCTCTAGGGAGAGAGCCCTACTTCCTTTTCCCTCCCTTCCCCTCGCGCATCCCCACACCTCTCACTCTACTATCGAAGACCTTAAAGGCCTTCCTCACACTCTTGTGTACCAACTTTCCTCACCAACCGTAGAGGCCCCCATTCCGCTTGCAATATACCCGGTCTCTTGCTTCCTCACCCTCTTTGATGGACAAGAGATTTTGACTTGCTCCGAAAACAACTCTCATGTCTTTTCACACCCAATGGCACATTGTTTGGCTTCCCAGCTAGACCAGACATTCCTTCCTCCAGGTTATCCGTAAACCTCCCATCCCTCTTACTATCTCATTCCTTCTCCTGAAAACCAGAAACTTCACTCCAACCTACGTGCCTATTTGGGCGGAAATGTTCCTTGACATCTAATTTGACTGGCGCTCAATTATAGGGAAGCTTACCATCGTTGCCCATGATCTTTGTGCAAATGAGGACTTGTTCAAAACTCTCTACCACTCTATCCCAGTCTTCCACCACACTGGATTCAGGAAAAATGGCATCAGTGCATGCCCATATCGTTGGGATGAAGAAACGATTAAGCATTGCTTCTTGTATTGTACTCGACTTACGCCTTTCCATCAGATACTTTGTACCCTCTTCTCTTCTCTCTTCTTTGACATCCCAGTCACAACCATAGACCTTCTCCTCGACCCACTCAAATCTAGGAAATTCTATCTTGTTCATCTTGCGGGTGTCCTTGTTCCATCTCATTTGGCATGTGGGCTGAACCGAGCCCCCCCCCCCCCCCCCCCCCCCCCCCCCCCCTCTTGCAGAGAAAATTACTGCTCTTCTCCCTCCTGTCGTTCAACAGCACACCTGGCAGTATCAGCTATCCATCTCCGGCAAAATTGGTAGAAATTCGAGCAAAACTGAAAACAAATGTGGATGATTTTGCCTCTGGCCTCTCTACCCATTCCCTCCCCTTAAACCAGGAAGATTTTATCGCTTCAAGCTCAAGATTCAACAAACGCTGGAAACACCTCCTGATCCATCCTCCTCAGTAGCATTATATCCTGGCGGTCAGGTCCCTTCCCTGAGCTTGTTCGGTGATGAGGCCGCCCCACGCCTCAGTCGATTACCACCTGAGGTCAAGAAAAAAAGCTGCAGCGAGGTTCTTGTTCGAATTCTTCATTGAATGTTTGAAACTCTGAATCGTGCTCGAATGTACGCGGGAGGAGTTTCTCGAGGGGCCTTCGGCAGCTGAAAATCAGACTGCCAGAGCCGACGCCACACGCGCCATGCAGCTGCCTCATTCGTCGTCGAGCAGCTTCGAGCCACAATCCGCGGCCCAACGCACCCCTCGCTGCCGTGCCACCCCCTGCACGCATCGTGCACCCCCGGATTTCCGGTTGGAAAAATGTTTTTTCGTATGTTGATTGCAATCAGGAGGCCATCGAGAGACCTCGCAGTAGGAAAAATGTTTCCTGGAATCGAGCAGTCGGCCGGCTTGTTTCTACCGGCTCTGGCGAGCGCAAGATATGTGTAATCGGCGGTTGATGAATCCTTGTGGAGCGAGGCCGCCTCGAGGGGCTTTCCCCGCCGTCAGCCGGCTAGTCAATTGCCTCCGACACATCCGGCGAGTGCATCATCGGTGCAGAGTATGGGCATGGATACGTCGGTCAGGCCAATGCCTGGTCTCACGCCACCAGACCCATACCATGGACTCATGCCACGGTTTCTCCAATGGTCCCAGCCCGTGCGTTTGGCTTCAGTGCCTCGCTTACGCTGGACGAAGCAGTTCATGCTCTCAAATGGATGGCTTGAATGGCCTGGTATCCTGTCATGTCATGCGTCCTCTGCTCATATCATGGCACAGTTTGTCATTGACGTGACGCTGCATGCCGCACGGCGGAACGGGGACAGTGTGGGCAAGAGCGGATGAAGCCAAGAACGCGGTAGTCGAGCAATTGAGTTGCGGCAGTGGCAGCAGCCGCAGCAGCGCCCACGGGTTCTTTGAGCAGCCGCTGCTTTCCACGGCATCCCAGCAGCTGCCCTACGGAATTCTCCATCAGGAAAATATCTGCGTACCCCGGATTTATGCACCGATATCGCAAAAACCCACGATGTCGCAACTTTCGACAACGTAAACCTGGGATCTATATTTTATACACAGAGAGCCACGACTCCCAACTTTGGTCATAAGATGCCCCGTGTGAAATCGTCGTGTAAGGCGGGGTATATCGTGTCGCTTTGATGTACCCCCAAATGACGGGGTACTCAGAATGTACTGAAGTACCATGATTGGAGATGGTGTTTTCGGCAAGAAAAAAGATGTATTGACCGCAATTATGTATACGTCGCTCTTATCCAAATGGGACCTTAAGAAGGGGTGGTTTTTGCATATCTTCCCCAGGGCACTTCACAAGACGTTTTCTTTGTCGTGCTTTCAACACGCAAACCGTCGTTACCTGATCTAGTAGGACTATTGGTCTGTGAGAGGAAAGTGAGCGTCCGGACCATTTTTCCGCCAAAAATGGTCAACGTGCTTCGGGTAGCTTATTTTACCGCATGAAAAAGGACCATTTTTAGTGAGCGACCAAGTTAACAAAGCTGGGAAACATTGAACCAAGTTTTCGAAGAAACAGGTCCTTCTCAGTGAGAGGCGGCCGCTACGACTGACGGCTTTTGGCCAGACGGCCGTGAGGACCGAACGACATCCAAGTATTTCAAACCGGTGAGTAACGCATGGACAAGGCGACGACAGGGCAATTGCAATCTGTCCCAATTATACAAGAAAAACGCACAACCTCGAAAGATGAGGGGAGAATCTACATACCTTCATCATAGAAGTGAACATAAAACTAGGATTTAGTAAAAAAAAAGGAACACCAAAGTGTGTACATAAAGGTTTTATTGGAAGTCAAAAATTTTTGTATATGTGGTTTTACAAAAAAGAAAAAAATAAAAATACTTTTTTGCATATATATTTATTTTTATTTCTCCTTACATGTCATTTTCATAAGTGTTTCAGTCGTATATGTGAATGAATGGACAAGGATATGGATATCAATGCAGACATAAAAACAAATTTAAACAAGTATTAATGATAGAAAATATCGGAATGAATATGGATAATTTTTATTATATCTATTTCGTTTTGGGTATGGATATCCAAAAAGAATAAATACATTCATACTTTTCATTATATGTAATTGAAATGGAGATATATACCAATGTATTTATATGATAAAATATTCATATGATAATTCTATAATTACATAATATAATTACATGTAAATTAGTTAAACATTATATAATTTAAATGGAGGTATAGATACGCATGTACATGTAATGAATAAAGAAAAAAAATAAAGATTTAAATGGGGTTATTTCATATGAATATATGTAAAATAATATATAAAGAAATATTGATGTGTAAGGATCCACACATATATACATAGACATAGATATACACAGAAATTGATGTAACTATAGTTATACATAGATATAGATAGACATACCCCCTAATTTTCTAAATTTGAAGTTTAGGCTTTTGATAATAATGTGGTCCTCAATTATGATGTAAATTCTGAGGTTTTAATTGATTCAGTGATCCTAATTGGTCAAATTTGTGAATGAATGGGACTTTAATTTCGTCGAAGTGGGCTGTTCAATATTCTAGTGGTCCTTCATTTTGACAACGCATCGAGTGGGTGGTCGCGTGCGCGTTACTCGTGAATCTTTGAGCCTCTCAAAAATTGGGTTTACAACTTTGAACCGTCAAACTGCATGTCCACATGTGTCAGTTTGTCTGCACCTTGTCAAACAGGTTGTTAGATGAACTATCATGCGAGCGATTTTGGTGCGATGACTTAGTCGCTCTTCTTTTGTCTGTTATTTGGAAGCGACGGCTAAGTTGCTCAGGTAAGAGTAACAAAAAATCAAAGTGAGTTCACTTGAATATCAGATGCTAGAACAATAGGGAGTAGCCAGCCCTGCGAAAGATTAGAAGGAACAATGCAAAATGACACTTTAAATTTGACAAAAGCATGTTCAAATTATTTGTGTGGTCCTTCAATTTCCTTGAATGAAATATCGTATCCTATTTCAACCACTCATGAAACATTTAGTATCAAAGTTAAAGATCAAGGGGGTATATGTATATTTTGATACAAACCAGATAGATGTAAATAAAGACATATCTGTAGGTATATACATAAAAAGAGATACAAACATAGATATAGATATGGATAGAGATACAAAAATGAGATAGATATGTATATAGATATAGATTTAGGTTTATATTTAAAACAAACATTTGACTTCAAATTAGATTTGGAAGTAGATAAAAAATGCTATACATATAAATATACATGTTGATATGGATATAATTGTTAATAAATATGTCAATATGAATTCTGATATGATGAAGATGTGCATATACATAACTAAATAATTTGATATACATAAAGATGTAGATATAGATATAAGTATATATATAGATATAGATATAGATATAGATATAGATATAGATATAGATATAGATATAAATATAGATACAGATATAGATACCGATATAGATATAGATATAGATATAGATATAGATATAAATATAGATACAGATATAGATACCGATATAGATATAGATATAGATATAGATATAGATATAAATATAGATATAGATATAGATATAGATATAGATATAGGTATAGATATAGATATAGATATAGATATAGACATAGATATAGATATAGATATAGATATAGATGTAGATATAGATATAGATATAGATATAGATAAAGATATAGATATAGATATAGATATAGATATGGATATAGATATAGATATAGATATAGATATA
>SZWC01007798.1:99632-112270 GCA_023375785.1 Penium margaritaceum | reverse complement strand
GTGCCTGATCTCGAGCTCAGCCTGCTCTCTGTCCGTGCCTGCACGAGGATGGGTCTCTCTGTTCACCACTCCATTGATGATGCCACGATCACTGCACTTGACACTTCCACGGTTGTGTTGCGTGCCTCTGTTGTGGATGACCTGTATCGCATCGTGCGCTGCTCTGCTCCTGACTCTTCCCCTTGCTCATCTGCCCGCGTCTTTGTCACGGGGGTGTTGTCTCCTGACCACCAGCGCCTGCTACATCGGCGCCTGTGTCATGTGAGCACGGACACTGTGTCTAGGCTCATTCGTACACAGCCCGCTCTCGGTCTTGACGCGGCTTCCTTCGAGAAGCCGCCCAAGACCGACTGTCTGTTCTGCGCTCAGGGCAAGATGCATCGATGCACCTACCCTGCCTCCGTCACTCGCGCGCAGCGTCCCCTGGAGCTTGTCCACCCGGACCTCCTCGGACCTCTCCCTGTCGAGTCTGTCGTTGACCGTGGTCGGTATGTTCTTACACTCACGGATGACTTCACCCGCATGCGGTGGGTTTGCTGCCTCCGCCACAAGAGTGATGCCGCTCTAGCCGTGCGCTTGTGGCTCGTGATGGCCGAGCGTCAGTCTCCTCACTCCCTCCACACCTTCCGCTCTTACCGCGGCGGTGAGTATCTCGGTGAGCTGACCACTCACTTTGCCGAGCTTGGTATCTGTCACCAGCTCTCGGCCCCTGCTATGCCACAGCAGAACGGTGTGTCCAAGCGCTGGAACCGCACCATGGAGGACGCGGTTCGCGCCATGCACGCTGAGTGCGGTCTCCCGGAGTCCTTCGCCTTCGAGGGCTTCGCCTACATAACGTGGGTCTGGAACCGCCTACGGCATGGTCCCTTACCGGACCACGTCACGCCTTATGAGCTGTGGTTCGGTCACCGTGCGGACCTCAGGCTTGCTCGTGTCTGGGGTTCCTTGGCCTATGTCTGGTACACCTAGGACCAGCAGGGGTCCAAGGTCTCTCCGCGCGGCCGGATGTGTGCCTTCCTCGGTGTCTCCTCGCGCTCCAAAGCGTGGCGTTTCTGGGATGCAGGTCGCCACCGCATCGTTGAGTCGCGCGACGCCGTTTTTTGAGGCACTGTCATACTGCGACCTGTCTGCCATTCTCACCCAGGCAGCGTCTCACGTTCCCACCTGTGAGGCCTCCCGTCGGATGGGGGAGTCTACCCCACAGGGTGAGTCCGTCCGGGGTGCCTCCGGGGTGGGACCGTCGCTGGCCACCATTGACCCGGCCATCATTGCTGTCGGGCTTGTAGTCTCTACGCCTGCCCCGCTTGCGCCCGCCACGACTGTCTCGCCTGCGCCTGCCGCGCCTGCCTCACCCGCGCCTACCGCGACTNCCGCACCTGCAGCGCCTGCTTCGCCCGCACCTGCAGCGCCTGCTTCGCCCGCACCTGCAGTGCCTGCTTCGCCTGCCGGGGCTGCACCTGCCGCCTCTTCGCCTGCGGCGCCTGCCTCACCCGCGCCTGCCGCGACTGTCTCGCCCGCGCCTGCCGCGACCGTCTCGTCCGTGCCTGCAGTGCCTGCTTCGCCCGCGCCTGCCGTGCCTGTCTCGCCCATGCCTGCAGCGTCTCCAGAGACAGCACCTGCCCTCCTTGTGCCAGAACCGTCGGTCAGCTCAGACTCGGGCTACTCCCGTGGACCAGGTGGGCGTCTCCGCCCACTGGCCTCACGAGCACCTTCGACTGCGGTTGCGCCACCCAGACGATGCACGCGCAGCATGCACAGTGGTGACCCTGGCACAAAGGCTCTCGGCCTAAGTGTCCAAGGAACCTACACGGAGGTGCACCCAGCTTGTCCCATTGGGCACCAGCTGATCGCTGACGAGCACGAGGCTGCACAGGCAGCTGCCGCTGACCTAGTTGCGGTCCGTCCGACCCATGAGGCATGTGTCCTGGCCACCCGGAGCTCCCCTTTGACGGTCCCTGATCCAGACACGTTAAAGGAGGCTCTCTCAGGAGAGGATGCTGAGCAGTGGCGGGCCGCCTGTGAGGACGAGCTCAGGGCCATCCGGGAGCACGGAGTCTTTGAGCTGGTCGACCGTCCTGAGGGACGGAAGGTCGTGCAGGCCAAGTGGGTCTTCCGCAAGAAGGTGAAGCCTGACGGCTCACTGGACCGCTATAAGGCCCGCTTGACTGCCAAGGGATTCTCTCAGGTTGAGGGGATCGACTTCACTGACACCTTTGCCCCTGTTGGCCGCATGACCCCAGCTCGCGCGCTGCTTGGTGTGGTCGCTCACCATGACTGGGAGCTGCACCAGATGGATGTGAACAATGCGTTCCTCCACGGCACCTTGGAGGAGGAGATCTACATGGTCCAGCCACCTGGGTTTGAGGTCGAAGGCAACAAGGTCTGGCGCTTGCGCAAGGCCTTGTATGGCCTGAAGCAGTCGCCCCGGTGCTGGAATCGAGAGATCACTCGCACCCTCACTCAGGCCGAGTACGTCCAAAGTGATGCCGACCCGTCACTTTTCATCCGAAGGATAGCCGAGCACCTCACTGCCATTCTGGTGTATGTGGACGATCTCCTGATTGCGTCTCCTTCACTGGAGGTCGTGAAGGAGGCCAAGGCGGTCCTGCAGGCCGCCTACAGGATGAAGGACCTTGGTCCAGCGGCTGTTTTCCTCGGGATGGAGATTGTACGTGATCGTCGTCGACGGACACTCCTCCTCCATCAGGCACGATATGCACAGGTTGTGGGGGAGCGGTTTGCTGACCTCCTTGGCGCTGTTCCCGCCGCCTCGTCACCCATCACTCCCGACGGGCAGGACTCCCTGAAGGTGCCAGACCTAGCCGATCTGGGTGAGACTGTGGACGTGACCCTGTACTTGCGCATCATTGGCTCACTGATGTACTTGGACAAGACCACGCGTCCCGACATTGCGTTCGCTGTCAACCTACTCGCACAGTTCAGTCAGTCCCCTCGGGCTCGCGCTCTGCACGCAGCTTTGCGAGTCGTCCGGTACGTGGTCTCCACACCGTATCACGGTCTCTGCTTTCGGAGACAGTGCTCGGTTGTGGTAGATGGCTACACCGACAGCGACTGGGCATGGAATCCTGATAGACGCAGCCGCACGGGTTACGTGTTCCTGCTTGGTGGCACCGTTGTGTCTTGGCGCAGCGGCAAGCAGGGGTGCATTGCTCGCAGCTCCTCAGAGGCTGTGTATGTTGCTCTGGGCGCTGGCGCCGATGAGGCGGTGTGGCTGCAGCGGTTGTTCCAGTGCTTGGGTCAGTCTGTGCCTACCATCATCCTCCGATGCGACAACCAGAGTGCTCTCGCGATCGCTGAGAACTCTGGTGTGTTCAACGCACGCACGAAGCACATCGCTGTCGAGTATCATTTCGTGCGCGATTTGGTGGAGCGGCAGTTGATCTCCATCGTCTGGGTGGGCACAGACTTGCAGCGCGCTGACTTCCTGACCAAGGCACTGGCACGTGGGAAGTTCCTCGGGGCTGTTCGTTCCGTCAGATTGCGACCCCTGTCCGAGAGTGGGTGATTGTCCGGGTCCCTGTTGAGTACTCTGTGTTGCACCGGCACNGGGAGTGTTGTGATGTTGTCAGTCATACACAGTTGTACAGTTGGTTGTGACCACTCGGCCGTGTCCATGCTCGTGCAGATCCTTGAGGCGGACCCAGCTGGAGACAGAGTTCCCTGAGGTGATGCTCCACCCGCTGGAGGCAGCCTGGCAGCCTACCCAGTGTACCAGAGGGCTCCCACAGCCCACGGACTACGTTTGGAGGTCTTCAGGATTTTCTCGGTGGACAGCCCTGCCAGGCTGATTTACATGTTTGTTTTATTACACTCTCCGGCTGTTCCCGGACGTAGGCGTGTGACCAGTCGTTGTGTCTGTCTTTTCGTCGTGCATCAGTAGGATGAGACGGCGCTCCGTTTGGACGCTTGTGCGCAGAATTATGGCCAAAACAGTGGTTTTGGGCCGGTTCAGGTTTGACAGGCACCGCCGTGTGCGCCACCCGCCGTGAGCCACGGCGGCTATTTATGCTGTGGACCTGTCATTTGTTATTCCTCTCTGCATTTACTTCAGTTGAAGCTTGAGATACAAGTGCACGTGTCTCTCCCTACCCTTGCTGTCCCTTGCATGACCTGTGTGTCAACCAGCCAGACCCGTGCTGTCAGGCTAGCAAGCATAAAGGCTAGGAAGCTTCCTGGAATCTTCTAAGGTGGGGGTCCGAAACACCCCATGCGTTGAAAGGGAACCTGTTGGGCCCCGCTACCGCGGGGCCCAACAGGAGCCCGCGCAAAATAAAAACCCTAGAACCTGAGTGTAATTTGGGGAAGGGTTTGAAAGCGGTTTGAATGGATAAAAAAGGGGTTTTCGTCTCCGAAAAACAATGTTGAAAAAGGCGTTTTCGCTCGATCGCGATCGAGCAATTTGCCTTTTCTTCTTTTTTTTTTTTCCACTACTTGCAAACCCCAATTCACGGATGTAGGGTTTTCTGTTTGCGCGGTCTCTGTCCGCGTAAACATAAAACCCTATATGCGAGTAGAAAAAAAAAGAAGAAAAGGCAAATCGCTCGATCGCGATTCTCGCAGGGGGGGGGGGGCGATGCGAAGGGGGTGACACATCATCCCCCTTGCTTCGCTTGACCGGCGACTTCAGTCGCCGATCGGGCATGGCTATAAAAATGGATATGGTGTAGGTTTGTTTAACTTGCTGGATATGGCGTCGTTTATATTTCAGTTACGGATATCTCAGGCGTTTGTTGACGCTTCCGCAGATATATTAGCCATTTCGCCGAAGAAACAGGCTTATAGGGTGCTGGTTCGGCACAAGTGTTCATCAAGGTCGTAATTGCCCCGTGGCCTGTGGTGCCAGCCCTGCGCGATGAGGGAGGAATCGTTTCAATTTGTGCAACGATTTCACTAGAGCACGGGCAAACCACTGGACAAATCCCCTTGAGTATGTCGAAGGTCGGAAGGGCCGAGGGTCTACAATGAAAAACATCCGGTGCGACTTGACACAGTCGAACGGAAACCTCCTGCTTTCGGCTCAACGTCGCAATCCAAAGGAGGCGTTTTGAGAAGAAATCACGTGGACGTTTGCGACGCGTTGTCACGGTTTGAAAGAGTCACAGCTGAAGTATCCTCGCGAGCGGCTTGCGACGTATATCCGTTGGGTCGGGTGAGTGCGGCTGCTTTTGGCCGCTGGGTCGTCGCAGGACACGGGCCGGGGACAGCCTCTTACGCGACCCTCTGCCGCTCCCGGTTGGATGCTGTCGGACGTCCTCCGTCAATCGCTCAGTCGCTCTGGGCGACAGCTCCGCGGACTCATGGCTGAACCACAAACGCCGATCTGCGATGTTCATGTTCTCCTGAGAGCAGGTTGGGCATTTTCTCACGTCCCGCCCACGTGTCGACGTCGCCAGGCCGACAGAGGCACCAAGAGCACATGGGCTGTAGCCAGGGTAGAGTGCCCTGTCACATCTTATGTTTGTCTCTTGCTTTGATGCCGAGTCGACAACATCGATCGTCTTCTGGGGGCTCTTTACCAGAGACAAGGCTTCTGGCCTGATTCAGCCGCATCAGTTTCAGGCTCGGCCGAGGAGACCCTCACGATCTGCGGCTCTCTCGCACAATCGTAGGGCGCTGGAAAGCCGCAGCTTCCGTTTAGCTGCTCTCTACGGGTTCAGCGGCGGTTGCCACGGTCTCTGGTCGTCGTCCGTCTCGCGCACATCCTCCGTAGCGCAGAGCAGTGAGTCGAGGTTGATCCACCGCCACGCCACGCTTTATGTCGGCTCGCGCATGACCACCGGTGCAGCAGCTGCGCCGACCCGAGGCCATGCACGTGCCTGTTGAAGCAGACATTCCGAACGCGACCAGGTTCCGCCGCCTCAGCGGCTGCTGCTCCCACCAGTGCTGCTGCTGCTGCTCCTCCTGATATTGCTGCTGCTGATATCGCTGCTGCAGAGGGCCCGTTGCCTCGGCATTGTCTGCTTCAGTGGCTGACGTGGGTCCTGCTGCAGCTATGGATCCAGGATGCATGGTGGCGGTGCAGGAGGGGCCCAAGGCAACGACTCCGATCGTAGGCGAGGGCGTAGGGACACCTGACAGCTCTGCGGATGAGGCATGGCGGAGGGCCACCGGGGGCGAAGGGCAGCGAGGGATGAGGGCAGAGGTGGGAGGAGGAGGTGACGAAGGTAGTGTGGGAGACAGAGGAGGTGAAGACGGCACATGTATGCCAGCAGCAGCACCAGCAGCGGCGACGGGAGCAACAGCACCAGCACCTTCGAACGTGTACAAGCTGTCGGTGGTTGTGACACGATCTCCCAGTCGGACGCCTCCGTTAGGGTCCCCTGCAGACAGCCCACTGGTGCTCGGCCCTGGCAGTGGTAAAGGTGGCCGAGGGCAGGCACAGCAACAACAGCAGCAGCAACAGCAACAGCAACAACAACAGCAACAACAACAGCAACAACAACAGCAACAACAACAGCAGCAGCAGAAGAAATCTCCGCCGTCATCTGGTGGGCCAACGCCCAGGGGAGGCATCCTGTCCTCAGCCTTCACGCAGACAAAGACTCCAGGAGGAGAAGGCGGGCTGTTGTCGCGGCTAGTCAGGGGGGACAGGGACCTGTCGTCGCCGCGGCTGTTTGCTGCGCTGCGGCCCCGGCTGAAGCAAAGCTCGGACAAAGCGCCCAAGGTGTCGGACAAGGTGCGCAAGCACAAGGGCGGAGGCGGGGGCGGAAGTGGGGGCGGATCAGGTGGTGTTGGAGGGCTGAAAAGCGGCTCAGCTGGGGGCAGCGCAGGTGGCGGAGGAGGTTCCGGTGGTGGAAATGTTCCGGGTGGGCCCGTGCACCAGCTGGTGGCGAGGGCCTACTCAGGGGACGGAGGTGGAGGCGTTGGGGGAATTCGGCGCACGCACAGCGGCGCGGCAGACTGGGGGGAGTGTGTGCCAGATTTGCCGCCGTCCGAGCCGTCTCCCAGCAGCAGCAGCAGCAGCGCTGCCGCCAGCGCCCTCATGATGCACCGCTCCATGCCCCTGGGGCCGGCCATGCTGGGGATGCTGAAGGCTGCCGACGCGGAGGACGACGAAGAGGAGCAGGACGAGGCGGGGACCTTCACCGAGAGCAATGACGGGGGAGATGGGGATGGCAACTCGTCGAGGGATGGGTATCCTGGGTCTCTTGGTTCTCCTTACACCCCGTCTACTGGGGTGCGCGCTGGGGGGCCCGAGGTGGGCACTGGGGGCAGTGTGCCTCAGTCCCCCAAGCCAGGGAGTGCGGGAGGATTATCGCGCCTCATGGCACCGGGATCCTGTTCGGGTCCCCTTCCGAGCAAAGCGAGATCCTCGGAGCAGCCTGGGACCGAGCTGTCTCCGTCTGTGACTGACGGGAGGATGCAGCAGCAGCAGCAGGAGCAGCAGCAGCAGCAGCAGCAACAGCAGCAGCTGCAACAGCAGGAGGAGGAGGAAGGGAAGGATGATGATGAGGGGGAGATTCTGGAGGAGGAAGAGGAGATGTTGGCAGCAGCAAGGGATGGGACAAGTGAGGAGTTGAGAGGGCACGCCCAAACAGCAGCCAAGGGCTCACTGGGCTTGCTGGGGCATGAGCGCAAGGGAAGTGAGGCCCTCTTGGGGATGGTAGGGTCAGGATCTCCTGGTTGGTCTGGAGGAGGGAACAGTGGGGGCAGTGGGGCCAACAGCAGCACAGATAACGGCGATTGGCGTTTCTCGCAGGGTGCTGTGCAGGGGGAGGTGGGCGGGAAGGCCGGTGAGAATGCGGCAGGCGTGGGTCTGGCGCCGGGGCAGGGTGCAGGGCATCCCGGCGGCCTGGACAGGAGGAAGAAGGGTGGCCTGACCGATGGCCTGCGCCGCGCTGTGAGCGGCGACTGGGCGTCGTTGCTCTCCCCTGCTGGGGGATCAGTGAAGGGTGCGCAGCGGCAGATGCTGCAGCAGCAGCTGCAGCAAGGGCAGCAGCAGCCACGGCAGACGAAGCGGTGGTCGAGTCTCAAGACTGGGGTGGGCGGTGGAGCGCCTGGAGGAGGCGGAGGCGGGAAGGGAGGTGTGTCGAGTGAGGTTGAGTACTCGTCAGGCGGCGCAGCAGGGGTTCTGGAGGAGGAAGGCTTTGGCGGTGGGATGAAGTCGGGAGGAAGTGGGGTGCTGGCTGGTGAGGGGGCAGGGTCCCCTCTTCATCCGTTGTTGGAGGAAGGGGGGTGTGAGTTTTTGCACTCTGAGCGAGCGGCCGATGAAGACGTTGGGATTGCGGAGAGGGAGAAGTCAGCGGATGCAGGTGACGCGGCTGTGAGTGGTGGCAGCGCAACAGCAGAAGTGGAACAGCGGGGGAGGTTTGCAAGTGCTCCGGTCTCGCTAGAGCTGCCGATCGGAGTTGCGGTGAAGGGCGAGGTGCAGGCTGTTCCTGGCGTTTCTGGTGCTGCTGGCTCGGGGAAAGGGCACCGCAGCAACTCCGGCAGCTTTGCGCTGCCTGTTTCTGCCTCTTCTTCCGGAGCTGTCACTCCGTCTTTCTCTCCTTCCCCCTCTCACTCTTCTTCCTCTGCTTCCGCCACGAGTGCTGCGCCAGCTTCCGCCTTCCGCCGCCTGTCGACCCTCAGCTTCGGAACCCTCAGAAAAGACAAGAGGGAGAAGTCGGGCGAGGCGCAGGAGTCAGGCAGGAGTGGGGGCGGGTCTGGAGGAAGCGGCAAAGGGGGCATGTTTGTGGCCAAAGTCCGATCAAAGGCGTCGAAGAAGGGGGGCGAGGGCGTCGGCAGCGGCGCCGTTCGCGAGCGATCCGGGGAGGAGTCAGACGCCGGCAGGCCGACGCCCAGGGGCGACCCGTGGGCCAACCGGGAGAGGATCGGGCAGCACTGCGTGCTCATCAGCAGCGCGGAGATCCTCGCCGCCACCGACAACTTCTCCCCTGCCCGGCTGCTCGGGTCCGGGGCAGCAGGCAGCGTGTATCGCGGCGAGATCGAGGGCCACGTGGTGGCGGTGAAGCGCATGCATGTGCGCGACGAGGACAAGCGGGACAAGCTGGAGCAGGAGGTGGCCGTGCTGGACCGCCTGCGGCACCCCCACATCGTGCGGCTCATCGGGTACTGCCCCGAGGAACACTGCGTGATCAGCGAGTACCTGTCGGGAGGGGATCTGAAGGACCGCCTCGCGCTGGGGAAGGCGGCGGTGGCCGCGCTTGGCGCGGTTGGCGGCGCGGCGGAGCAGCTGCGTGCAGCCGGCAAGCCTACCACGCAGTCGGGGCCGTTGCGACCTCAGGCCTCCGTGGGCCCGTGGGAGGGCTCGTCTGGTGCTTCGGGGGCCTTTGCTGTGAGCAGGAGCGAAGGCGGCGACTCGGCCACGGAGAGTTCCAGCGATGGCGAAGGCGAGGACTGGTTCAAGGGCAGGCTGAGCGTGGGGTCGGATCGGACCCCTGGTCTCTCGGACCGGGGGGATGGTGCAGGGGAGGCAGGGGAGGACGAGGGGACGGATGGGGAGGATGAGGAAGAGGATGACCAAGAGGAGGAGGAGCAGCACAGTGGAGAGGGGAATTCAGAGAAGCCTGACGTATGGACGGCGGAGGATGATCGGAAGTCTGCAGACACGCGGTCGTGGTCGCCCTCTCTCAGTGACGAAGAGGCAGAAGCGGAGGGGGCTTGCCTGAACAACGACACAGCCAAGGGAAGAGGGGCCGACGCAGGGGATTTCGGAAGGGGGGTCGAGGCATTTGTTGGTCTGGGGTCAGCAAAAGTGGGGGCCTCCAGGGAAGGCAAGGGCGGCGAGGAGGTTGCCAGTGCTCGGTTGCACCTGGGTTCGGAGGATCTAGACCTCAACGTCCCGCCGCGCAGAGTCATCCTGGACCCCTCGGAGGGAGTGCTCGCGGGGCTGACCCCTCTCCAAAGCCCTCCCCTTCCCTGGGGCGTGATCGATGCCGGCACCGCCGCAGAGCCGCAGCGAGCAGGCCGGGAGCCGCCCAACATCCTCTCTATAGGGGAGAACCCTTCGACAAGGGTGCAGGTGCGGCGAGAACGAGAGGCCGAGGGGCGGGGGGTCAGCGGGAGCAATTCGATGACCATGGTGGTGGACGGCTCTGAGGAGCGACAAGACCGGCTTGCCAGAGGCCAGGAAAGCGCAGAACCTGCCCAAGAGGAAGGCGTGAAGGGAAGGTTTGGTTTCAGGGAGCGCAAGCAGCAGGGGCCTGCAAGCGGTCCCTTGCCCGTTCGGCCGCAGCCGGGGCCGTCAGCCACATTGGCTCGCACGTCGCCTTCTCCCGGCGGCGGCAGAGGGGGGGCATCTGCCTCTCCGACTCCTGGGCCACCGAATGCGGACTCCGCCGCCATCAACAGTACGGGAGGCCGTGTTGCGTCGCTGTCGTTTGGCGGACAGGGCCGCATCGCTAGGGGTCCTTCGCTTCTCCGCTCTGCTTCGGCCTCGGCAACTGCTGCGGCAGAGCTGAGAGCCGCTGCGGCAGTGGTGGCGGCAGCAGCCGCTCCTGGCGTCAAAGCTCCCTCTCCTGCCGCCGCGTCGATGGTGGCGCCCTCTCTTGTTGGCGCTGCTGCCTTGAGACGGTTCTCCCCGCCCTCCAGTCCGCTGCACCTGCAACCAAAGCCCGCGGCTCTGGAACGGCCAAGCACGGCGGCCGGGAGGATCGGCCACTCAACCGCCCTTGCATCCCCCAGCGTCTATCTACTTGGCTCTGGGCCTCTGACTCCTGATCCCAGCTCGTCGGGTCTAGCGCGAGGGGCGGGTGGCACGACTCGGCAGCAGCAACCACAGCAGCAGCAACAACAGCAACAGCAACAGCAACAGTCACAATCGCAGCAGCTGCCACAGACTCAGCACAGCAGGCTAGCTAACAACAGCAGCCGCAGTGGCGGAAGCGCTGGAGGTTCAAGTTCAGGAGCAAAGGCAGATGCGCCCCCTGGGGTGCTGTCGTGGGCGGACAGGGTGCGGATCTCGTGGGAAATCACTGCGGGGCTGCTGTGCATGCATGAGCAGGGCATTCTGCACTGCGACCTCAAACCAGGGAACGTTCTGCTGGACCGCGAGGGGGTCAGCAGGCTCGTGGACGTCGGCCTGGCGGTCGTCACGGCAGCCTCCTCCTCTTCTCCCTCCCCCTCAGATTCCACCCTCTCTGCCCCATCAGGCGGCGACAGTCGCGACGCTACAGCCGGCTCCAGCACCGCCGCTAGCGGCAGCGACGGCGGCGGCGGTGGTGGGGGTGGTGGGGGAAAGGTCTCGTTGGGGCGGGCAACGTCTGTGGGCATGGTTCTTCCGTCATTTGCGATCAAGGGCACGATGGGGTACATTGACCCGCACCGCATAGCAACTGGCGAGATCACGTCGCTGAGCGACATCTACGCGCTGGGGCTGGTGTTGCTGCAGCTGGCCACAGGGCTTTACCAGATCCAGAAGCTGCACGCGCTGCTCAACGCACCCGAGTGCGGCCCTGTCAAGCCCGCGCGCGATGTGCGCCGCGCCGCCTCCGCACTTCTCGCACATCTCGACCCCACAGCGGGGGCGTGGCCCGAACCCGTGGTACGCGTACACACTGTGCTGTTGTGTGTGTGTGTGTGTGTGTGTGCCACGTGCGTGCGCGCATCGCTTGAGTGCACGCATTGTGTGCGTGCATGCGCGCGTGCATACGTGTGAGCGTTCCTGCTGGCTCTCTTCGTCCATTTGTCGTATGTCTGTGCATGCATGCACAGGCACACAAGCAACAGCAGCAGTGCTGCCACCGATGCTACCCCTGGAATTGCTGCACTTGTTTAACAGCAGCACTAAACACCCATCTCCCCCTTCTCCCCCTTCTCCCCTGGGGGGTGTACTCGGCCGCGCTGGCTGTTTGGGTGCACTCGGCCGTGCCGTCTGTGCAGGCGCGGGCGCTGTTGATTCTGGCGCTGCAGTGTGTGGAGCGCGACCCGAAGCTGCGGCCAGACCTGCAGAGGGAGCTCGAGCCTAAGCTGCGCAAGCTGCACCTCGCCGTCTCCCACCAGGAGCACCGCCGACAGCAGCAGCGGCTTCTGCTGCAGGAGCAGCAGCAGCAGCAGGCGGCAGCGGCCACGGGGCAAGACAAACGCAAGGTTGGTGGTGCCTCCCGCCTTGTTTGCTCGTTCGCTCATGTGTTTTGTCTGGCGGGTCACAACGTAGTGCTGTGGAGCCGATTCGGCGCACAGTTTCACCGTCCCACTGTGTCGTCAGCATCCTTCTTGGGTTGCCGCCACGCTGCCCATGCTGTGGCCGGGCTCGCCCGTTCCTGTTCCTGTTGCTGTTCCTGTTCCTGTTCCTGTTCCTGTTGCTGTTCCTGTTCCTGTTCCTGTTCCTGTTGCTGTTCCTGTTCCTGTTTCTGTTCCTGTTCCTGTTCTGTTGCTGTTCCTGTTCCTGTTCCTTTTGCTGTTGCTATTCCCATTCCCGTTCCTGTTCTCGCTCGCAGGCTTAGTTTCATGCCTTGATTGGCTCCCAGTCCTCCTCCTGCCGCTTCCTGCTGCTTCTGCTGCCATGTGCTCCTCCACGTTGTCTGCCACTCCTGTCCTCCTTCATCACAGCCATCCACTGCTCCCTCCTCAATGCAGCTACCTGCAATGGTACTGCCATTGCAGTTGACGCTGCTGCTGCCACTGCGCCAGCTGCATCTGCTGCCGAGACTGGGGCTAGACAGCCCCACCCCCCC
>SZWC01007798.1:75107-89840 GCA_023375785.1 Penium margaritaceum | reverse complement strand
TATGCTGATGTACACAGACCAGGAGGACACAACAGAGTATAAGCGAGAGATGTGAGAAAAAAACCAACACTCCCCCATGACTCATAGGCGCAGTGCACATAGACGGGCAGAGAGCAGAGAGACCAAGCGGATAGAGAGAGAGAGAGGGAGAGAGAGAGAGAGAGAGAGAGAGAGAGAGAGCGAGAGAGAGAGAGAGAGAGAGAGAATCTCACAGACGCACAGCGACCGCACTCACAGCCTTCCTGAACGAATCACGCTTCAGTGCCTTGGTTAAAAAAGAGCCAACTGCCGTGCTGTCTCAACCCACATAATGCTGATGCTGCCATGATGCAACAACGAATGCACATATTGATACTCAACATTGATGTGCTTTGTGCGAGTGTGACGCACGTTGTCATTGTGAGCAATGGCCATGGCACTTTCATTGTCACAGTGTAGCGTGATGGATAGGATTGACTGACGCAACTCGGACAATAGGCGGCGCAACCACACGCTCTCACAACCGCCAGAACCAAGGAACACATACTCAGCCTCAGTAGTGATGCGTGCAATGTGGCCATGCTTGTCGCTACGCAAGGACACAGCCGTCCCGCCGACAAGAAAGATCCAGCCAGTGTGAAACTTACCATCTGGACTGCCGGCCTAGTCACTGTCGGTGTATCCCGTCGCCACAACGGATGGCTGTCGTCAGAACATGAGGCCTCGCCGTGGGGTAGAGACAACATAGCATAGTACTCGGGTTGCGGCCTTAAAGTGGAGGTGATGCAACACGTGAGAGAACTGTGCCAGGAGGCCGACGGCGAACGCAATGTCTGGACGCGTCGTCATCGCCAGGAACATCAGTGACCCGATGACGCGTAAATATGTGGTCACATCTACTAGCTCCCCCACCACGGCTAGATCAAAGCTTTTGAGCATTGTCTGACCATCGGGTGACATGGGTGAGGAAGCTCTCGGCACGAGGGGCAGGTCCTCAACGAAGCGCCTTGACAAGGTCTGGACGTAGGCGGCCTGATGGACATGCAGGATGCCCGTAGAGCGATCATGCTCAAGCTCTATGCCCAGAAAGACTCGTGCTGACCCAAGGTCCTTCATCTGGTAGGCAGCATGCAGCAGGTCCTTGACCCGCTGGATAGCAGTTGCTTCTGGCAATGCAATGAGCAAGTCATCGACATAGACCAGGACAACAAAGAGGGTTTGACCTTGACGACTGATAAACAGTGCGTGGTCGGCGGAGCTTCTAAGGAGGCCACCGCTGAGAAGCATGCGACTGATCTCTTGGTTCCCGTATTGCGGTAACTGCTTCAGGCCATAGAGTGCCTTCCGTAGCTTCCAGACCTTGCCAGAGCCATCGTCGAAGCCTGGAGGCTGCACCATGTAGAGCTCATTGCCCTCCAGTGAGCCATGCAGAAAGATGATGCTCACATCCATCTGATTCAGTTCCCACCCATGCTGTGCAACCAGGCTAAACAACGCTCAGCTAGTGGGGAACCGATCGACTGGGGTAAAGATCTGGTCATACTCGATCCCAGGGACCTGAGCAAAACCCTTGGCTGTAAGACGGTCCTCGTACTTGTCCAGGGACCCGTCTGGCTTCCACTTTCGCCGGAGAGCCCACTTGGCGCCGATGGCGTTACAGCCCGGGGGGAGGTCGATGAGCTCATAGATGTGATGTTGCCGAATGGCTGTAAGCTCGTCGGCGCATGCAGCCTCCCCGTGAGTGGCCTTGGGAGACGCCCGAGCCTCACGCAGGGTGGTTGGGTCCTCTGGTCGCTCCGTGGGGCGGATAGTAAGGGTGTGCGCGTCCCGCACTCCTGGTGGCATACTTGTGAGCATGGCCGTGATGGCATACCGGTGCTCATGATGGAGCAAGGCATAGCCTAGAGCTGACCCTGGATGTAGGTCAGTGATGACCAACAGTGTGGCCAAGCCAAGTGCCTTGGTGCCGGGGTCCCCGCTCATGACTGTGGAAGTGGGTCTGACAAGAGGCAAGGAGCCTCATGGGGTGACGGGGGGTCGTGGCGCGAGAGGACGTGAGGAGGCTCCCTGAGTGCTCACTGTCCGTTTGGGTCGAAGGCTCCTGTCTGGACCACGTGTGTAGCGCGCCAACACGGACGGGACAGCCGGCCCTGAGGGGCTGGCAAACACGGACAGGGCAGCCGGCCCTGAGGGGCTGGAAGGCATGGACGGGGCAGCCGACCCTGAGGGGCTGACAGACACGGATGGGGCAGCTGGCCCTGAGGGGCTAGCATGCACGACCGGGGCAGCTGGCCCTGAGGAGCTGGGAGGCACGAACGTGGCAGCCGGCCCTGAGGGGCTGACGGACACAGATGGGCCAGCCGGCCATGAGGGGCTGACGGACGTAGACGAGGCAGCCGTACCTGAGGGGCTGACGGACACAGACGGGGTAGCCGGCCCTGAGGGGCTGACGGACACGGATGGGGCAGCCGGCCCTGAGGGGCTGGTGGAAACGGACGGGGCACCCAGCCTTGAGGGGATGACGGACGCCGACGAGGCAGCTTGGCTTGAGGGGCTGATGGTCACGGACAGGGCAGCCGGTCCTCAGGAACTCACAGACGCAGATGGGGCAGCCGACCCGGAGGGGGTGGCGGACACGGACGGGGTAGCCGCCCCTAAGGGGTTGGCGGGCACGGACGAGGCAAATGGCGCAGAGGGACCCACGGGCGCAGATGATGAGACGCCCGGACGCGGCTAGACGGAGGATGGACCCACCACTCCCCCACGCAACGGGAGGAACATCGACGCGTCGGAGCGAACGAGGTAGCGGGAAAACAGATCCTCAAAGAAGAGAGTGTCCCGGGACTCAACGATGCAGTACCGGGTGGGATCCCATAAATTCCATGCCTTTGACTGACGCAAGACGCCAAGGAAGGTGTAGGGACGGCCGTGAGGCTCGAGCTTGCCACTTTGGTGTGGGCCAGGCAACCACATGATAGCAATGCATCCGCACACGCGGGCTGGACGGAGGTCGGCCCGCTCTCCGCACCATTGCTGGTATGTTGTAGACTGACGGGGAATGGGTCCATGGGGAATCCGGTTCCAGACCCACGTCATGTAGGTCATGGCCTCGAAGTAGAAACCGTCCAAGAGACCGGACTCGACCCGCATGGTGCGGATGGCATCAACCATGATGCAATTTCACCGTACAGAGACACCATTTTGGGCTGGCGTATAAGGCGCCGACGTCTCATGATGGACGCCACGGGAGGCGAGGAAGAGTGTGGTCTCCTTTAGAAACTCACCTCTACGATCAGAACGGAAACAGTAGAAAGGGCGACCACACTCACGTTCCGCACGGACAAGCCAGTCCTGAATGGTGGGAGCGACGTTGCTTTTCTGCCAAAGGCAAAAGCGAGAGTAGTTGTTCGTAAGTGTCAGGAAATAACGATCACGTTCTCCGACTGACTCTATCGGGAGGGGACCCATGGCAACGGAGTGGACCAAGGCAAGTGGAGCGGTTGCACAAGAGGCACACAGGGGGTAGGTGGAACGGTTCCACGGGCGGTGGCTTGCAAAACAACACAACTTGACTGACGCAACGACACAGTTCCCACACCACACGAGTGCAGAACGTCCATGCTCATGCAATCAAGGGCAGTGATAGACAGGAGGCTGAGCTTAAGCACGGGGACGAAGAGTACATCAGTCACAAAGACATGGCCAGCAAGACCGCAGAAACGAACGACGCCGACACCACAAACTGGTAAAACCTGACGAGAGCCCGTCCGAATCCCGGTGACATCGTTGACGGGACCGAGGACACTGAAGGCCTTGCGCGAGCCTCTCATGTGATGTGTGGTCCGGGAGTCGATGATCCAGGTCTCTTACGGATCCTGGACAGGTGTGGCCAGGTCGCTGACAGTCACATGGCAGTGGGCGAGCGACGCAGACGCGGTGGATGGAGGTGGGAACCGACTGCCTGTCATCAAGCCAGGCGACGTCATCACAAAGAGAAGCAGGTGGGAAGGGCATGGCAGAGGATGGGATGGACGAAGGTACAGAGCACGACCGTAGACTCAGTCATGCAGGGTAGGGTGGAACAAGCGACAACGCAACTCGCACTTTCGGACGAGCTAGAGTGCGATGTATTGCTCCAACTGACGCTCGTGGATGGAGGGTCCGACGGAGTAGACTGACTACGGTGTAATGACGTCGGAGTCCAGAAAGGAGGAAGAGACTACTGGAGGCGCCGATGACGGAGGAGCGGGCACGGACGGCTGTGGAAGATACTGCGATGGAGTTATCACGAGCGGCGCAGATGCATCAGGAGCAGCGACAGTCACTACAGTGGTGGCAAGGCGACGCTCACGCTGGCGACGCATGGTGGCGATGACTCGAGCCTCGTCAGCCTGGAGTGGACACGTGTACCACCCATGTCCTGACTGGCCACAACTGTGGCAGACAAGGCTGCCGCTACCAGATCCGCTAGACTGTTGCTGTGGGCCCTTGCCCTTCTAGTCCCGACGCTTCTTGTTGCCGGACGAGGAGGCGCCAGAAGACGCTGCTGCTGCTGGGGCTACAACATCCACCGAGGCAATGACAGGAGAGGCGAGGGACTCCGTACGATGGATGTGTGACTCCTGACGAGCCACTTCGATGCGGAGGAAGAGCTCGTATGCCCAGGGCGTGAGGGTACCCTGGGCAGCCATCGCGGCGAGGACCTCTCGGAAGTAGTGAACGAAGACGTTGGAGAAGGCGTTGGTGGCGCCGTGCTTGACGGTTAGGAGCGCGGAGAAAGGGGGTGGCGCGGCGTCTCTGAGGCAGCATAGGATGTCCGCGACACGTTGCCAATAGGAGGTGACCGTCTCAGTCTCCCCCATACGGAGGGAGTTGAACTCCCAGATCAGGCGGCTGGTCTCGGCATCACCGGGCAGACGATGAGGACGCAAGAGTACGTGCTACGCTACTGTAGGGTCAGGGAGTGCACCGGTGGTGAGGTTGCCGAGGAAGGGCTCGAGGGCGAGACGTGCAGTGTGAGGGGCAATTGGGACGAGGGTACGCACGACGCGACCGGTGTCATATACCTGGTCGGCCTGCGTGGAGTTGAAGGGTAGGACATATTGGAGCACAGGCCCTCGCCCTGTGCCCAGATCCGGAAGGTGAGCTCCCAGCTCCGGAGCTGCTTGCCAGCCTGAAGCGGCGGCGTTGGGATTTTGAAGTCCTTCGACCTGCGGCCGACACCCAGAGTGGGGCCTAGGACTGACGTCACAATCTGCTGCCGGCATTGAGTGTGTTTCTACACCCGGTACTGCATGGCATAGGATACCGCAGGGCTCGCGTACCCGGGTGGGACGAAGGGTGCTTGCTAATGCTTCTGCTGCTATTGAAGTGGCTGCTGATGCTACTATTACAATGGTTACTATGGCAGCTGTGATGGTGGCTGTAGTGCCGCTAGCTGTTACGTTATTGTTTTGAGCTGCTGATGCAAAGCAGTGAGCGGATCTTTCGAGCCAGCATGAACGACAACAGAGCCCGCAAAGTGCTGTTGCTACTGCTATGGCTACTGCTACTACTGTTGCTACTGATGTTACTGTTGCTGCTGCTGCTGATGTGGCTGCTACTGCTGCTGTTATTGCTGCTATGGTTGCTGCTGCTGCTGCTGCTGCCGCGACTGTTGTTACTGCTGCTATGGCTCTTGCTGCTGCTGTTACTACTGTTGCCACGATTGATGTTGCTCCTCCTACTACCGTTGTTGTTCCTATATTTATTGTAGCGAAAGCAATTGTTGTTGCTGCTACTGCAACTACTACAAGTGCTGCAGGAAGAGGGGCTCTCCAACAGAGGAGAACCCCTTTCCATCCTCTGCCATGGTGTCCTTTGTTTCCCCTCCTCGTTTTTTGTGTGTTGTTGATGTCAGTAGTGATGCCAGTAGTGACATTAGCCTAGGATGGCTGATGTCAGCAGCTGCTAATACGTTATCTGCAGGGTTGCTGTTGTAGATATTGATTTTTATTATTGCTGACATCAGCACTCACGTCAGCAGTGACGTCAGCCGAGTATGGCTGACGTCAACAATGGCTGTCGCACTGTTGCTACAGCCGTTACTATGTCATCTGCAGAGTTGCTGCTACTGCTGTTGCTCCTACCGCTGCTGTTGCTGCTACTACTGCAGGAAGTGTTGTTGTTGCTGCTATTGTAGCTATTGATGCTGCTACACGTGATGCTGTTGCTATTGCTACAATTGCTGATGTTGCTGCTGCTACTACTGTTGTTGCAGTTTCTGCCGCTATTGTTGCTAAGCTGCTGCGTACTGCTGCTGTTGTTGCAGCTACTACTGGTGCTGTTGCAGCTGCTATAGCTGCTGTAGTAGCTGTGGTGGCCGCTGCTGTTGCAGCAGGGCTACCTGCCGGGATGGGTTTTTTTGCGTGTTTTTTTCTCGTTCGTCTCTGCTCGCACCTCGCTACGAGGTGCGAGTAGCGAGCTGGCTGCTCGCTCCTCGCTACGAGCTACGAGTAGCGAGCTTGCTGCTCACTGCTCGATGTCCGCTACTTGCTGCGAGTAGCGAGCTGCGAGCAGATGCTGTTGCTGCTCTTGCTGCTGCCGGCAGCTGTTGCGGCTTGTGCTGCTGGCTGCTGCTGCTGCTGCCGGCTGCTGCTACTGCTCCTTGCTACTGCTAGCTGCTGCTGCCGTTGGCTACTACTACGCACTGCTGCTGCTACGAGCTATTGTGCTGCAGGCTGCTACTCCTGGCTGCTGCTGCTGCGAGCTGATGTTGATGCGAGCTACCGCAGGCTGCTGCTGCTGCCGGCTGCTGCTGCTATGCGCTGCTACTGCTGGCTACTACTGCCACTACTCGTTGCAGCTGCAAGCTGCTGCTCCTGCTGCAGGCTGCTACTGCTGCTTGCTGCTGCTGCAAGTCACTGCACCTGGTTGACATCACCACGTGCGTCATCGCCAACAGGTGCCTGACATGGGTTGCCGCTCACCTCCTCGCATCACACGTGGAGGTCAGTGCTGCCGAAAAAATTCGGCAGCATTTCCCGTGGCCCAGTGGCCGTGGGAAAAATCTGACGCCGCCACCAGGCAGGTCAATGCTGCCGGGAAAAATCCGGCAGCATTTCCCCTACACTGGTGGGTACGGAGGTCCGTCGGCATAGTCAGGAACTTGTACGCCAGTTGTTTGCAGCTGATGCTGTGCTCTGGCTCTGATACCAAGCTAGAAACTGTTCTAGTGTGCAGGTTGGGGCAGCTGTGTTGTTGATGTCGCGTGCGGGCTTCCATGCTCATTGCTTAGTCTGCTGCCCCCTCAGTCTGCCGCTCTAGAGTCTAAGTCTGAGTGCACTGGGTTTGTTACTCAGAGACGCGCGCGCCAGTGCTAGTGCCAGAAAGCAACTGAGAACTGGAAATGAATGATTAAGAAACAAGAATGCGCAACAATGGGAGACCCCTCCAAATTCTAGCTCCCCCCCAGCTCCGTAGAGCTTGTGACTCAATTTCTAAGCCAATAAGAAAATACACCTATTTTCTGGCAGGCGCGGTTTTCTCGGTAAGCCCTGCCAGACGGCCGACAGCCCAAAACCCGGGTGTTCACCGTTTTGCCTGAAAACTGGACCATACCATAATACACACGCTGCAAACGCAGCCGTGCAGTCAGAATCAGCTAGAAAAATAGCAGTGAGGAGTTATGGCTGCCTAAACCCAGGCAACATCTACGCTAATCCCCGGTACCAACAGTGCCAGAAAATCATGAAACTTGGACCCTAGGCATGATATAGCACTGCGAACGCAACAGTGCAGTCAAATACGGTGCTGGACATGTGCAGACAGCATATGCAATGATAGTGCCTGCCGGCGGCACGACTGTCGAGGAGGCCTGTCGATGGAGCTGAGCACGTTGGAGAGAGGAGGCTCGAGCAAACTATGTGTAGGTCTTAGCGTGCATCGGCTTCACCGGACGACACTCCAGCAACATCGCATCAAGCCGTCAGTCATCTGCACGCTGATGTACACAAGTCAGGACACAACAGAGTACAAGTGAGCGATGTGAGAAAAAAACCAACAACGTACCTGATGCAACAAGAGTGTCTATCGCTGACGATCATGCACGATTGCCATCCCAAGAAGCACAGCTGTAGGACCAAGGTCCTTCATCCTATAGGCAGCCTGAAGGACTGTCTTGGCCTCCTTCACGGCCTCCAACGAAGGATACGCAATAAGGAGGTCGTCCACGTTGACCAGGATGGCGGTGAGGCTCTAAGCCGTCTGTCTGATAAAGAGGGACGGGTCAGCGTCACTCGGTACGTAACTGGAACGTGTCAGTGTGCCGGTGATCTCCAAGTTCCAGCACCTGGGTGACTGTTTCAGGTTGTACAGGGCCTTGCACAAGCGCAAGACCTTTTCACCGACCTCGAATCAGGTGGCTGAACCATGTAGATCTCCTCCTCTAAGGTACCGTGGAGGAACGCGTTGCTCACATTCATCTGGTGGAGCTTCCAGTCATGGTGAGCAACAACCCCAAAGAGAGCGCAAACGGTGGTCATACGGCCAACGGGTGCGAAGGTATCAGTGAAATCTACACCTCCAATCTGCGAGAATCCCTTGGTCATCAAGCGAGCCTTGTAGCGATCCAGTGTGCCATCAGGCTTCACCTTCTTGCAAAATACCTACTTGGCCTGTATAGCCTTCCGCCCAGGCGGGAGGTAGATAAGCTCATAGATTTTATGCTCACGGATGGCTCTCAGCTCATCCTCATAAGTAGCACGCCTCAAGTCTGAATCTTGAGCTGAGGGTGCTTCCTTTAACGTGTCTGGATTAGGCATTGTCGAGGTAGAGCTCAGGGTGGCTAAGAAACATGCCTCCGGACTCGGTCTAACCACGACAAGGTCAGCTGCGGAATCGCAAGCGACAAAGAACTCTCGAGAGACCAACTCGTGGCCGACAGAACATGCCGAATGCACTTTAGTGTAGTCTGCCTGGACACTTAGGCCAAGGGCCTTCGTGCTAGGCTTGCCACTCTGAACAGTACGAGTCAGACGTCAAGGTGCTGATTCAACAGTCCGCTGAGCCCTAGAGGCCAGTGGTCGGAGACGACCACCGGGCTCGCGGGAGTAGCCCGATGCAGAGGTTCTCACCTCAGGCTGCGGAGAAGGCTGCTGGGCCATAGCCGCAGGTGAAATAGGTGGATGCATGGGAGTGGGTGTGACAGAGGGGAGTGACGCTGGCACGGGATTGGGTGTACCAGAGGGGACCAACACTGGCACGAGACTAGATGTGCCCAAGGAGTCTGACACCTGCATGGGATCAGGTGTGTCAGAGGGGACCAACACTGGCACAAGATTAGATGTGCCCGAGGAGTCTCACACCCGCACGAGATCAGGTGTGTCAGAGGGGAACCAACACTGGCACGGGATCAGGTGTGCCAGAGGGGTCTGACACCGGCACGGGACCATGTGTGCCAGAGGGGACTGATGAGGCTACTTGACCCACAACCACGATGGCCTGATCGTCAATAACCGGAGACCGGACCGCAGATGAGGAGGCTTGGACGGACCCATCCACAGGACTAGACTCCCCCATCCACCGGGAGGCCACACAAGTAGGAACGTGGTCTGCCGCCAGTGACAGAATGCTTGACAAGTTGCGGTAAGTGAGAGCCTGAAAGAAGAGAGCATCTTGAGACTCGATAATGCAATGACGAGCATGGTCCCAAAAGCACCAGGCCTTTGACGGTGGGGAGATGTCGAGGAAGGTACACATGCGCCCGCGAGGTGAGACATTGGACCCCTGCTGGTCCTTGGTGTACCAGACGCAGGCGAGGGACCCCCAAATGTAGGCGAGAAAAAGTTCAGCATGATGGTCGAACCACAACTCATACGACGTGAGATGGTTTAGAAGTGGACCATGCGGCAAGCAGTTTCAGACCCACGTCATGTAGGAGAAGCCCTCAAAGGCAAAGAAATCTGGAAGACTGGACTCAGACCGCATAGCGCGAGCCGCATCCTCCATGGTACGGTTCTTAGGCTCAAACACACCGTTCTGCTGTGGTGCAGCAGGGGTGGAAAGCTGGTGAAAGATACCGTGCTCAACAAAGTAGACATCCATCTTGCCTAAGAACTCGCCACCATGATCCGAGCGGAACGTGTACAGGGTGTGACGAGAATGAAGCTCAACCATCACAAGCCACAGGCGGACCGCTAGCGCGGCGTCACTCTTGTGGCGGAGGCTATAGACCCACCGCACCCGGGTGAATTCAACGGTCAGGATGAGAACATTTCAACCCCAATCAAAGAGGGACTCGACTGGGAGAGGACCGAGAAAGTCCGAGTGGACCAACTCTAGTGGGCACAATGCCCGGGAGGAGTAGTCGGGGTAAGAGCAGCAATGCATCTTATCCTGGGCTTAAAAAAGGCAATCGGTCTTGGGAAGGATTCTCAAAGGAAGCTGCGTCAAGACCGAGGGCTGACTGAGTTCGAATGAGCTTAGACACAGCGTCTGAGCTCACATGGCAGAGACGAAAATGTAACAAGCACTTGTGCTCAGGGGAGAGAACACCAGTGACAAATGCACGTGCAAAGGAGGGAGGCGGAGAAGAAATAGAGGGAATGTAGCGAGACACATGAAAGAGGTCATCAACAACAAAGGCACAAAACACAATGGTACGTGTGTCAAGAGAAATCACTGTGGCAGAGTCAATAGAGTGCTCAACAGTGAGACCCATCCTGGTGCATGCACGAACAGAGAGCAGGCTGATCTCAAGAGCAGGGACAAAGAGTAAATCAGAAATGTACAAGGGGCCAGATGGACCATCAAATCACACAACCCCAACTCCATGCACAGGCAATGACTGACCAGGCCCTGAGCGAACAGACCGAACAAACGCAACGGGACCAAGCATAATAAAGTCACGACGAGGACAGGTCATGTGATGGGTGGCACTAGAATCAATGATCCAAGTGCCACTCGGCTCACGACCAGTCTTCGACACTGAACAACATGCCACATAACAATCTACCTCTGCTGGACACTCAACGGAGGACTCGAGACAATGACAAACAACACGGATCTGTGACTGGTCAAGCCAGTCGGTACTGTTAGGTCCATCCTCATTGCAAGCCAATTGAGCCCCACCAAAAGCATCATCACGGACAACAGACGTGGTAAGACAAGCTGTTGCGAAACCACTCGACTGTGACAACACACTCGTACCTCCCTCAGTACGAAGTGCCTGTAGCTGACGAAGCTCCGCGATTGTGCGATCCCGAGGGTCAACATAACTGCTGCCTCTTGGTAAAACATATGTGTCTGATGTAGTCATGGTCACAACGCGCCTCGACCGTGTGTCACTCGAGGAAATCCGCTGCATGTGTGCCGCCTGAAGGCTGCACATGACCCGAGTCTAGTCAAGGGGTTGCTCGCACTCTGTATAACGGTGAGCGCCTCCGCAGTTGTAGCAGTGGACAGAACGTCCACTGCCATTACGTACCAGCTACTGCTGTTGGTACTACTGTCCCTTCTCGCGTCGCTTCTTCCCCTTCTTCCCCTATATGACCACTACAACACCCTGAGTGTGGTCGCTCGCGTTAGAGGAGGAGGAGGAGGAAGCCGTGGAGGTGGGACTGGTGAGCTAAGACAGATGCGTAGGAGGGGTCGCAATCAATGCTACAACAAGTGGACTCTGCTGATGGGCGATGGCAGTCTCATGAGCCGATGTGGCCTGGAGAAATTAGCGATGGGCCGAAGGAAGTAGCTGGAGTGACTCCGACAACTCAGAGAGAGCTACACATTCGAATCCCGTAAAGATCTTCATGTGATCCAAGTGCACCCCCATTGTGATGGTGTCGAGTGCTCAAAGCTACGTCCCGCCACAAGTCCCAAGGCGCGTGTGACGGCGCATCGCGCCTTCGAGTAGTCAGTAGCAAGCTCCATGGGACCCTAACAGAGGGAGTGAAACTCACATAGTGGGGTCGTCCTTGTAGCATGGGTCTCCACAACAAGAAGTGCCAGGGCCAGCTCCCAGCCCTGGCGCGATTCTGTTCCTGTCCCGGTCTCGGTCTCACCCAGAAAGGGGCGGAAGTCGACCACAGTCTCCCGTGGCATGGCGTAAAGAAAGACGTGCATCGCTCTCGCTACTGTCTGGACCTGGTGAGCGTCGCGAGTCTGATACTGGCTGTGGTAGTAAGGGCAGACGCCCTTAGAATTGGCCCACACCTGAAACAAGGTCTCCCCGCAATCTAATCCGTCATAGCTATCGTAGCGGGACGAAGGTGTCTCAAAGTCCTTTCATCGCCGCTCTGTGGGGAGGGCGACCTCACGCTCTGGCGATGGTGGACAGGTTATGGGGAGACCACCAGTGAGAGAAACGCCACCAAAAGTGAACGTCGATGAACGACGTGCCTGATCCTGACGGCAAGAAGGTGGTGGGATAAGAGGTTGTAATCCCAGACGCAACTCACGAATGCGCTCCTCAAGGACAAGAATCTCGTCCTGGCGTGTGCCATCCTCCATCTCCTCCTCATCCCAAGTGTCAGCCTGTGATGAGGGGTGCTAAGGTTGCGGCTTTGTGTACCGTATAGACTATTGAACAGATGGTACAGCTCCAGTACATCCTCCTGTTGGCTGATGTGAGGCTCCCAAACGACCCCGTAGTAGCTCAATAATCTCCTAGAACGTGTCGCTCTACCGTTGTTGCTACCGGCGTATCTCATCCTGCATCCGACAAAGCTCATCGATCACGAGTGACTGCGACTGTGGACTCATGATGCCTGAAGAGGAGGAAGAAGAGGGGTCTCTGAGGCCTTTGCCTTTTTCACGCACTGGCGCCATCGAAGTGCTTAGTATGGGGCCGAACGTAAAAAATGCTTTGAACAAGAAACCAACAACATTTTTCAAGGAGTTGAGACGTCAAGAAAAAATGACGTTTTGTCCCCAAAATTACTAGCGTCAGCACAACCGATGATGACGCCAGTGTTTTTTACACCAGAAAAGAAAAGTATTTTAAACGTATTTTACGCCCGCCCTTTTTTTGCAAGTCACGCGTGCTCTGCATGGCTGGTGGAGGTGACGGCGTCACCCCCCGCTCGCTTATGCGTAGGAGCTACACAGCCCTACATAGCTTTTGCGAAGTGTTGTGCAACTCCTACGCAGTTCCGCATCACTGGTGTGCAGTTGCACTTATGTCCAGCAACAATACTACGCAAGGTTGCTGCAGTTGCTGCTACCGCCGCCAATGCTGCTACGGTGTTGCTGCTCCTTCTACCACCGCTGCTGCACTGCTGTTGCTGCTCGCAGCTGCTGATGCTACAGTTGCTGTAAGCTACTGTCGTCGTTGCACGCTGCCACTGCCTACAGCCGTTGCTGCGTGCTGATTTTCTCTCCTTTTTTTGCAGATGAGCAGCCAGACACAGCTGTTGCTACCACCTGGTGCTACTGTTGCTGCTCGGCTTGGCTGCTAGAGCTAGTAACTGCCGCAGCTCACCTGGTGAGGTGGTGGGGATTGCGTGGTATTGTCGTTGCTGAATACGGCTCCGACGGGTCCTAGAATATGGCGTCAACGGTGAATCTCACTGCTGCTGCCTGTGCTGCGTCTCTGTGGCACAGCTCAGCAAGAGAGGTCTCGGTGCTCTGATACCATGAGAAACTACTCGGAAGCTTCCTAACTTACTGCTACTGACGTTGTGACACTGTCCAGTCAGCTGGCACACTAGCAAGCAAGCAGGTACAAGAAACAACAAGGGTCAGGCTAGGGAGACGCGCAAAGTCTCATAAGCTCCAATAGCTTAGTAATACAGAGAAGAATGACAAGTGACAAGCACACAACATAAATAGTTGTTGCGGGGCATGGCGCGTGATGCTCGCGACAGTGTCAGTTTGTCCAAAATCCGGTCCAAACCATTATTCTGGCCATAACTCTGCGCACATGTATCCAAAAGTAACACCGTCTAAACCTAGAGATACAGAATCTCGAGTCAAACGATACGACTGGTTACACGCACAAGTCTGGCATCGATCGGTGGACAGAGAATGCAAAACATGCAAAGTGGGCTTGAAAGCCAGTCCACAGAGAAAACTCTTGCGTCTACAGAATATACGCAAAGCACCCCGGCAAGCACCCAGGATGTCATGGCAGGTGTGTGGCAGCTGCTGGTGGGTGAAACCACCGCTCGTTGGTACTCCAGTGCCGGCTGCGTCCGCATCAGGGATTTGCACGAGCATGGACACGACCGAGTGGTCACAGTAAGCTGTACAAAAAGACAGGGACGAACCACATCACAACACATGTGTCTTTCAAGGCAATACGTGGTACTGGAATGGCCGCCAATGATATCTGTGTGCAAGAACATCGTGTGTTGAATAAAACCAACAAGTGATTGAGAGGAGAAGTTGCTTGGAAGCTTCATAGCTCTGATTTTGGTCACATTGCAAAGCTGCCCATTCAGCTGACGCACTGGCGCTCAAGATAAGTGCATGAAGGAGGGGGGTTTGGCTAGGGAAGATGTGCATAATTTCATAACCTTTGAAGGAATTTAACTTGCAGAGAGGAATTACATCTAACAAGCTTACATCAAAAGTAGTTGTCACAGGGCACAGCAAGTGATGCATGTGGCAGGTCACTTTGTCCTAAACACAAGACAAAGTCACCGTTTTTTTGTAACATAGTGTATAGGTATGCAAACACTTCACATTCTGAACCTAGGGATGTAGAACCTTGAACCGGACACTGCGACTGCAAACAAATACACCACACACACACACACACACACACACACACACACA
>SZWC01007798.1:46246-74783 GCA_023375785.1 Penium margaritaceum | reverse complement strand
CACGCACACACACACACACACACACACACACACACACACACACACACACACACACACACACACACACACACACACACACACACACACACACACACACACACATACACACACACACATACATATGCATACACACAGGAATTGTATCTATCGATGGACACACCATGTAGACACATGTAAATCAGGCCAAGTGGTAGTGTAGTAAGGGAAAGACATTGTGGAGTGAGGGGATACAGCTAGGGCTGTTTAGAACTAGTCAAGATCGAGACGATATTTCTTGATCTCGAACTCGTATTTTTCAACTTCAGTACCAGATGTCTCATCACGAGTATAGAGGACAAGAAGATCTCAGCCGTGTGGTCGTGGCCAAGTACATCAGACAGCCAATGAGGCACAAGTATAAGGTCACTTCCAATGTCTCCCCCAGTTGGGCTTGATCATCTACCTCCAGGGCATCCTACCCGTCAGTTGTGATAGGGCGTGGACGCTGTGGGAACTGCACCAAGGAGGTCACCAAACCGCTCCCCCACAACACGGGCATAACGTGCCTGATGCGGCAAGAGTGTCTGCCACTGACAACCATGTACAATCTCCATCCCGAGGATCAAAGCTGCATGACCACTATCCTTCATCTTGTTTGCAGCTTCAAGGACTGCCTTGGCCTCCTTCATGGTCTCCATCAAAGGCGACGCGGTCAAAAGGTCATCAACATGAAACAGGATGTCGGCGAAGCTATCTGTTGTCCGTCTAAGAAAGATGGACGGATTGGAATCACTCTGCATATAGCTGGCACGTGTCAGTGTCTCACTTATCTCCAGGTTCCAGCACCGGGATGAGTGTTTTAGGCAGTACAAGACCTTGCACAAGCGCTAGACCTTGTCACCGACCTCAAAGCCTGGTTTTTTAGTCATGTAGATGTCCTCTAGAGTGCTATGGAGGAATGCATTGTTTGCATCCATCTGGTGCAACTCTTGTGGTGAGAAACAACCCCTAACAAGGCCTAAGGGTGTCCTCTCCAGAGAGCGGTGACTGAAGGACTTTGAGACCTCGCCACCCCGTTACGATAGTGATGTTGGGTTTGACTATTGGGAGGTACTCTTCCAGGTGTAGGCTGATGCAGAGGGAGTGTGGCCCTATTACCTGAGCGAGCACTAGACTATTGACGCCTGCAAGACTCAGACTGCAGAGAGACCAATGCGCATTCTTCTCTGCGACGTTTCCTAGGAGACGGTCATCTACTTCCGTCCTTTCATGGACGCGCCTAGGACGGGTGACGGGATGGACCCTCACCACGGGTGAGATTTGGCCATCACCTTGTTCGCAACAGAGTCAGCCAACTGCTTCACAGTCTTGACACACATTATGTGAACGCTGCCCTCATGCAACAAGGAACATACGTAGTGATACACAACATTGACGTGCTTTGTGCTTGCATGGTGGACACCATCATTGTCGGTAATCAGAGCGGCACTCTCGTTGTCAGAGTCCAAGGTGATGGACGACATAGGCTAACGCAACTCACCCAACAGGCAACGCAGCCACACACTCTCACATGTACAAGTGTCCAAAGCCACGTACTCTGACTCTGCTGTACTTCGTGTGACACACCCTTGCTTCTTGCTATGCCATGTCAGTGTTGTGTCCCTGATGAGAAAGATCCAACCAGTGAGGCTCTTCCCATCTGGGCTCCACGCCCAGTCGCTGTGAGTGTAGCCTACGGCCACCACGGACGACTGACGACGGAATGTGAGGCCTCAGCATGGAGTGGAGACCACATACAATAACATGCAAAAAAGTGCATCAAGGTGTAGCCAATGTGTGGCCTATGAGAACTGGGCAAGGAAATTTACAGCAAAGGCGATGTCGGCCAATGTGGTGGTGGCAAGAAACATGAGTGACCTGACGACGCCAAGGAACGCCGTGATGTCCACTGCTCCACCCAAGATGTTGGCATCAGTAGCCTTCAGCTTTGACTGCCCGGCTAGGATATCGGGGTAGAGGCGTTAGGGACACTGATCAGGATATCAGCAAAGCGGTCAGCGAGCGTCTCAACGTACATTGCCTGATGTATCCACATGATGACGTGCGCAAGATCGTGCTCAATCTCCATGCCAAGAAACACCTGTTCTGGCCTAATATCCTTCATCTTGTAGGTCACCTTCAGCAGCTCCTTCACCCGCTCAACAGCGGCAAGGTTAGGAGACGCGATGAGTAGGTTTTCCACGTTGACAAGGATTGCAGCGAAGGGTGTCCCAAGAGGATTGATGAAGAGTTCCGGGTCTATAGTGTTGCAGAGAAATCTGCCCTATAGAAGGGTACAGCTGATCTCTATGTTCCAGCACCGAGAAGACTGCTTGAGGCCATACAGGGCCTTCTGCAGTCGCTAGACTCATCCATCCCATCCTTAGAGCCAGGGAGCTGGATCATGTAGAGTTCCTCACCATCAAGAGCACCATGAAGAAATGTGTTGCTCACGTCTATCTGGTGGAGCTCCCAACCATGCAATGTGACTAGGCTGAAGAGCGCCCGGCTGGTGGTGAAACAACCAACCGGGGCAAAGACCTGGTCGTAGTCAACTCCAGCAACTTGGGATAAACCCTTGGCAGTGAGCCAGGCCTTGTACATGTCCAGGGTGCCATCGGGCTTCCACTTTCGGTGAAACACCCACTTCACCCTTATGGCCTTGCAGCCAGGGCGACGCTCCATGAGCTCGTATATTGCATGCTCGTTCATGGCGGTGAGCTCCTCCCAACAGGAAGCCTCCTATTGGTCTACATTGGGAGCGGCATGGGCCTCTCGTAGGCTCTATTGATCAAGTGCAAGTGGGGACGACCATGTCGTCAGCACACGGGTAGTGCAAAGTCGTGCAAGAGCCCGGGCCAGAGTGGCGAAGACCGCACAGAGATGCTCCTAGACGATGACAGCGTAGCCCACGGTCGAGCTTGGATGAGCGTCCTGGACAACGAGGCCAAAGGCCGTGAGGCCAAGGACCTTGATGCCGGGCTCACTGCTCATGACAGTGTGAGGAGAGAAGATGTGTCGACGCGTGTGCTAGAGGCTGGACGGGGAGCCCTGGTGCGAGGACCCGGGCGAGCACTGGCTTACCGGGCCACAAAATGCCACCAAGAGCGCGGGTGTAGACCTGGTGCGCCGGGGTGCTAGTGACGGCAGAGGGTGTCCGGCGAGGACGAGGTGGCAAGGCGGGGGTAGGCATCGGGTCCAATGTCGGGCAGATCCACGGGGTTGGGTACATCAGAGGCCAGAAGGGGGTCGGCCAAGGGGTCAGGCTGGGCGGAGGACTCAGCAGAGGACTCTGACTCCGACAGGTGTGCGGCATCGCCGGAAGGGGACCTGGGCGACGAGGTCGATGGCGAGGGAGGATCATCCGGGCCATCCCCAACCGAGGGTGTGGATGCAGGTGGGAGGACCTTTGCCTCTGGAGCCGGAGCGACTGCGCGACAAGTATCTCCTCCACAAGACGACAACAACGGAGGCAGAGAGGAGGTAGACCGGACGTAAGGGAGATCACAAGGGAAAAGCTCCTCAAAGAACAGGGCATCATGGGACTCAACAATGCGATGTTGGACCAGGTCCCAGAAGCGCCAGGCCTTAGACTGACGCGAGGCATTGACGAAGGTGCAAAGACGGCCGCGAGGGGCAAGCTTGCTTTCCCGCTAGTCCTCGGTGAACTAGACGCTGGCAACGCACCCCCAGACACGAGCAGGTCAAATATCAGCCCGCTGACTATACCACAATGTGTACGGCATGGCCTAGCACAAAATGGGACAATGGAGAACGTGGTTCCAAACTCACGTCATGTAGGACATGGCCTCAAAGAAGAAGCCTTCGAACGCATCAGACTCGAAACGCATGGTACGAAAAGTATCGGCCATGGTGCGGTTCCAGCACTTAGAGACACTGTTCTGCTGCGGTGTCCCAGGGGCAGATGTCTCATGACCCCATGACTGGCGAGATAGGTGGGAGTGTCCCCAATGTACTCGCTACCGCGGTCAGACCAAAAACTTCGGAGGGTGCAGCCGCACTCGCGCTCAGTTGCGAGGTGCAGGGCATGGATGGCGGAGGCCGCATCGCTCTTCCGGCAGAGGTAAATGATCCAACGATAGCACGAGTAATCATCCGTGAGGGTCAGCACATACTTGCCACCCTCCACAATAGATGCAACCAGGAGAGGGTCCATGAGGTCCGAGTGGATAAGCTCCAATGGATGTGTGGCCTGAGAAGAGGACGCAGGGTAGGAGGCTTGGTGCATCTTGTCCTGGGCATAGTCGATGCACTCGGTCGGGTAAGGCCACTGGAAGGTGGAGGGATCAAGTCCGAGCGCGGGGTGAGTGCGGAGCATGATATCGACAGCATCGAAGTGTATATGGCAAATGCAGCGGTGGAGGAGGTGCACATGTTGGGGGAAAAGAACACTGGTGACAAACACATATGTAGTGGTGGACGAGGGAGGTGACACGGATAAAGGAAGTCGAGTGACATGCCAGAGGTTTTCACGGCAGACAGCACGGAACATGACCTGACCAAATAGGCGAAGGGAGATAGTTCCATAACACAGGAGTGACGGACGTCCATGCTTATGAGGTCGAGAGCCGTGAGAAACAGTAGGTTGAGTTCCAAGTCAGGCACATACAGCACATCGGTCACAAAGACGTTACCGGACGGACCACAAAAACTAACGATGCCAACACCACAGACCGGCAAGATCTGCCCAGACCTCGTCTGGATGCTGTGAACATTGCCAATGGGACCAAGCATGCCAAACGGCTGGCGACAGGACGTCATGTGATGTATGGCACCGGAGTCAATGATCTAGGTGCCACCGGGGTCGCGGACCAAGGCCGTGACATTACAGTGAGCAATGAAACAGGACGCGGGAAGGGAGATGGAGGTCACAAGCTGAGCAGATGGGACATATGCAAAGCGATCATGCCAGTCATCCAACCATGCAAAATCATCCAAAGCCAGCTCCGAAGGGCAACAGGCGGCTTTCATGAGGTCTCCTCGGCGGTCAGTCTGTGTGTGACAGTGGGAGACCTCTTAGCTAGCAGTCACACAACTCGCACTTTCCTGGGGAGGATGCGTGATGCCGAGCTGTGTGGTAATGAAACTCTACAACTAGCTGATCCAAGTGCCGGAGTCGACGGGCGCCACGGATTGTGGGATCACAGCTCTTGACAAGAGATACGAGCTCCACTGGGACGGAGGCTGTGTGTACACCAGCTACGGTAGAGTGTATTTCTGTTGGTGTGACGGTGGTGCATACAGATGTGGCTGAGGCGGGACATACTGATGTTATTGTTGTTGCTGATGGAGAAGGGACGGTGGAAGCTACAGTTAATACTGAGGAGCCGGCTGCGGGATAGAGTAGGTAGTGGCTATAGTGCTACTAGGGGAGAAGGGAGCAGCGGTAGCAGCGGAGGTGCCAAGGCAGTGCTCATGCTGATGGAGCATGGCGGCGACAATGGGGGCCTAGTCAGTAGGGATGGGGCACGTGTACCACCCGTGTCTCGTCTAGCCGCAGTTATGGCACGTCAGGATAGTGCCACCGGAAGAAGACTGTTGTCCTTTTCCCTTACCCTTCCCACCCTTCTTTCCCTTGCCCTTGGTGCTGCCGGAGAAGGAATCACCGGGGAAAGGGGTGGAGGAGTCGTCATTGATGGCAGCTACGATCGAGGAAGAGCCACTACGCTGAAGATGTGTGTCCATGTGAGCTTTCTCCATGCATAGAAAGAGGTCGTACACCCAGGTCATCAAAGTGCCCTGGGCTCCCAACGCCTCGAGGATGGATAGGTTGTAGGGAACAAATATGACCGCAAACTCAGAAGTGGCACCATTCTTGATGGTGAGGAGTGCAGCAAGTGGGGGAGGTGCGGCTGTCTTGAGCCGGCATAGGATATTTTGTGCTCGGCGCCAGTAGGTGGTGAAGGACCCAGACTCCCTCATGTGAAGGGAGCTGAAATCCTTTAGGAGATGGCTGACAGCTACCTGGCCGGATGCGCGATACGGCCGTGTTAGCGTGTTCCAAACCCGCCCGGGGTCAGCACTGGTGTCGTCAGCCGTATCACGGAGGAAAGGCTCCAGGGCAGTGCGGTCAGCATCGGGAGCGGCGAGGATGAGTGCGCAAATGGCACGGCCTGTCTCAAGCGCCTGCTCCGGGATGGTGCCTTCATGCGGGAGATTCTAATACAACCACACGCCCTCACCTTGTGCCCACATGCGCTAGAGCAGTTCCCAAGACGGGAAATTCTCACCTCCGACGAGGGAAGGAGGAGGGGACTCTAAGTCCTTTCACTGAGAGGGGCCGGCCTCTCCAGCTCATAGGACGCTAGTAATTGTCTACTGTTTTTGCTACACCTACTGTTGCACTGTTGTCTGCGATGCCATAGTGAGAGCACGAGCAGGCTGTCCGGGGAAGATAGTCTGGCTAGTGCTGGTTGCGGCAAGCATCTGGCACAGTTGATGGACCTGGCGCTACACATCAGCTATGGGGTCTCTAGTGGAGGGGTCTACAGAGCTATCATGCATTCCGGCGACATTGTCCTGATTGGACATTGTTGCTCGTGCTAAGGCTGCTGACGCCTCTGCCGCCGCTACGGCTACTGCTGCTACTGCCGCTGCCGCTGCTCCTGCCGCCAATGTTGTTGCTTCCACTACCGCTACTACTGCTATTGCTGCTTCCACTGTTGCTACTGCCACTGCTGCTGCCGTCGTTGCCGCCGCTGATGCTACTGCTGCTGCTGCTGTTGCTTTCGCGGCTGCTGCTTCCCCTGCTGCTGCTGCCGCCCCACGCCGGGTTGGTGCGCAATCTCCCCTCAGTTAAGAGCTGGATGATGAAAGTGGTCCGATCAAAAATCTGACTGCGTTTCTCGCTGATTTGGGATGGTGGCAAAAATTGACATGTAGTCCAGAAATTCGACACAGTGCTGAAATCTTAAATTTTTAAAAATCAAGGTCGTCCAGATCAAGCGAAATTTGGACCACAGGTGTGCCTGAATGTGCTGAATGCAGTGGTGGAAGTCTTGGCTTGAAAAGGTGAAAAAAAAGTACCAAAACCTAATTCTGACCTAATTCTGTGCTCAACTTGAACTGTTAAAAGATTGGATCTGCGACGCGGGACGATTAATGCTGGAGGCTACAAACCACCAAATAACGGTATGTTTGGCACGGCACGATTTAAAAAACTGTCCTCTAACCTACTCGACCTCTACATCGGTCGCGTGTCTGGTAATCTGCACGACCTCGGTCGATCGTCCGAACGGTGTCCAGCGGACGATCTGCCGAGGTCGAATTGTTTGCGAGATACGCCGACGAAGTCGAGGTCGTGTAGCTTGGAGGACAGGGACAGTAAATTGTGCCACGCCAACCATACCCTAAGCTGAGCATGGTGGCTATGGAAAGCTTGTGACCTCAGATTTTGAATGGGCCTATGCGCGGAAGATTTAACATCCGTTTGAGACCGGTGCAGTCAGGCATAGGGGACGTGGGTGGCTGACGTGAGCTGCGTCTACGACTCCTCCTCGTCCTTGCGGCTTCTAGGAAGGTGCGAGGATGGAGCATTAGCTGCAAACGGTGCTCCTGCCTCCTTCCTCTCCCTCATGGATGCCTTTTTCTGCCGCTACTACTGCTCTTTGCTATTGCAGCTGTGTCTGACACTACTGCTATTGTTCCTGCTGCTATGTCTCTGCTACTGCTACTGCTACTGCTATGGCTACGGGTCACTCACACCTCTGGTTGATGTCCCCACGTACGTCATCGCCAGCAGGTTGCTTGACGTCGCTGCACTGGACGCTCACCTGCCTGCGTCAAACCTGGGAGTCAGAGCTGCCGGAAAAAATCCGGCAGCATTTCCCCTGGCCCAGTGGCCGTGGGAAACATTATGACGCCGCCACCATCGTGGTGGCGTCATAATGTTTCTGCCGGAAAACATCCGGCAGTATTTCCCCTGCACTGGCGTATATGGGAGGTCAGACGGCGTAGTCAGGAACTTGTATGCCATTGCTGCTGCTGCTGCTTCCGCTGTGCTACGGCTCTGATACCAAAACGGAACTAGCTAGTGTGCAGGTTGGGGCAGTGGCGTTGTTGATGCAGCGTGCAGGAACCCACGCTTGTTTCTTAGTCTGCCCCCTTAGTCTGCTACACTATATTCTAAGTCTGAGAGCTCTGGTTTGTTACTCAAAAGTGTGCGCGCCAGAGTTAGCACCAGAAAGCAGTTGGAATGAAACAATGACCGATTAGGAATGAAGAATGAGCAACCAATTGAGACCCCTCCCAGTTCTAGCCGCACCTGAGCTCTGTGAGGCTTGTTACTCAGAAAATCAGCCAACCGGAAGATTCCTAGCATTAGCCTGGGGCAAAATAGCCCGTATATTCACGTGCCCGAAGGGTTGACCCTGCCATACCCATGAGCAGAATTTTAATTCTGTCATATCCAGCACTTGAAAAAAAAAACAAGGTATCCGGCCTTGCTCGCCATGCTCAACTAGCGACATGCGTCACTGATCGAGCATGGCGAGGAGGGTCATGTGACCGTCGCTCCATCCCGATCCTCGCTCCCTCGTGAGATCGCGATCGAGCAATGACCCTTTTTATCGAATGTTTTTTTCGACGCGCAAAACCCCTATTACGATTAAGGGTTTTGTATATTTTGCGTGGGCGGAGCCCGCACAAAACATACAAAACAGACAGCCCAAAGCCCGGGTGTTGTCCGTTTTTCCTAATAACTGGACCATACCAAAATAACCATGTTGTAAACACATTCGTGCAGTCAGAATCAGCAAGAAAAGCAGCTACGTGGAGGTACGGCTGCCCGAACTCGGGTGCCGACTACACTACTCCTGAGAGCTATCTACGACTACTGGTGACGTGACAGCTATGAGTCGCTGCCGATGGAGCTGGTCGTGTAAGGGTGCAGTGTTGGAAGCACGACGAGGGGGAGAACCACACACTCGGCTTCATGGTGACACGTCCAGTCCACCAAAAAGCACCCCGTTAGCATTAGTGTCCATCCACTCAGTCATCTGCATGAGCATGTACACCAGCCGAGAGGTCACGGTAGGAGTCAGTGAGGCGGTGCACGGATAAAACAACAACACCACATTCTCCTTGAACAGCTTGCACCTCGCCTTGCCCAAAATGCAAGGCTCGTACTTTTTGTGCGCTACTGCATCTGTTGCCGCGTCTACTACACCGGGGATGTCGAGGCCGCGTACCATGTCACGCTTCGATATCTCCTTCACGACTGCGGGTGACAAATGCCCCAGCCGCCAGTGACAGATCTCTAGATCAGCTCCCCCTCCTTTGGCCAAGTTGACGGCACGTTCTTGTGAATCTGATGTGTCTGCTGCTGCGGGGACCACCTTCGTCTCCACGATGTAGAGACCGCCCTCGTACTTCACCTCCAGCACGACTTCGCCGCCGCCATCCATGTGCACCACTGTGCCTTTCTTGCGGAAGAGCACCTCATATCCCTTATCCATCAAGCGACTAACACTTAGAATGTTAGCCAGGCCGGGGACATGTTGCACATCATGGATGACATGCGACATCTTCTTGACGTTTACCTCCACCTCCACCTCAGTGTCTCCTTGGTCGGCCGCCGGCTTGACTTTGTCGTTGGCGACCACTATGGAATCAGAAGATTTGGATTAGTGGACGAATCCCACCTTCTCGACTTAGATGTACTCCTCGATACCGAAATTCATGCACTGCCTGTTGGTCCCTTTGAGGTTGTGGTTTTTGGTGCCATTGAGGTGTGCCTTCTTGCCTTTGGCGTCCTTGCCGTCGGCCTTCGCCTCCTCCGGGAACTCGCAGGACCAATGGCCCTCCTTGCCGCAATTGCGGCATGTACCTTTCTTGACGTCCTTCTTGATGCCACTCTTTTCACCGCCTCCCTTGCCGCCACTGCCGCCACCATGCGTCTTGGTGACCAATTCCGATGAGGACGATGAGACCTCGCCACCGCTACGACGTTGTACCTCGTTTTGGATGTACTCGGTGACTACTCCATAGGTGAGTTAGTCCTCCGTCCATCCATTGAGGATGGTAATGAGGAGGCTCCAACTTTCAGGTAGAGCCATGAAGAGGGCCATCGCCTGCAATTGAGAGTCAACCTTCCATCCCACTTTGTTATGTTGCAAGGTGAGCAACTCAATCTGCTGCATGGTGGCAAGGATGTCCTCACCCTCCTCAATCCTCACCGTTAGAAGTCGCTTCATTGCGAAGATCTGGTTTGCGAGCGAAGTGGACTGGTGGATTGTGCAAAATTTTCTCCACACCTCGGCTGCCGATGTGCAGCCTTGGAAGTAGCCCCATTGAGTCTCGATAGTAGACGACAGTAGGAGCATGAGCACCTCAGTATTTTTCTTTTCAAACTCCTATTTCTCTTCATCTATTGCGTTCTTCTCATCGAGCACCTCTGTATCCTTCATTAGGTCGGATAGCCCCTTGTATGCAATGTGGATCTCAAAGTGCCACCTCCACAGCCCAAAGCCAGGGCCACCTGCATACTTTTGGATCAGCTGTGAATCCTTTCTCAGTGCCATGTTGCGCTTCTGCTACCAGGGTCGTCAGACGTTGATAGCAACGTTGTCCTAGACATTCCTCCTGTCCGCTGCAAAAGCCATGAATGGTTTGGACCGGTTAGGGCCGTGGGCCCATAACCCTTTGTTAGAAATTTGGTTCTAACATGGCTTCACCACGTCCTGAGGTTCACAGCTCTTTTGGGCAGCAGTCTTAGATGAAGCGTGTGATTTCTGGTCACCACACACTACGTGAGCAGAGTTATGACGCAATTCAGCATCCAAAGTTCGAAGAGCATCAACTTGGTTGGATATTTGGACGAGGACCACATTAGCAAAGTTATAGTTACAAGCTTTTCAACGCACCAGACTAGGTGTTTTTTGGACCACCGTAGCGCCCGTTACGCGATTCAGAGTGCATCATTGAGTCTATGTTCCTGACAGAGCATTAGCATGAATAACGGGCGCCCGATGTGCCCTGGACCCCAATGAAGCACCAGACCGCCATTCCAAAGCAGACATGGCTCCAATGAACCATGGAATATTGCTGCTAGCATCCTCCAAGGGGCGCCTTGGCCATGGTGTGCGTGGTGGGAGTCGAACTGGTCACCGACGGATCGATTTCCCGACCGGTACCAAGTCTGCCGCCCAAACCCATACGGCCAACACCACCTCCCAACTTTGACGGACCATAACTCCCTCTTTTCTTAGCCGATTGTTGCAATTCAAATTGCAGCTGGTCCAGCAAGTCCTCTAGTTTCTGAAACATCCATCCACGTATACAAATCTTCACTGTACAAGGATCTGGAGTCAATTCCCTGACAAACAGTGACTCCACAACATGGTACGAGGCAATATGCAACACTTTATATTTGAGGGCTTCTCCTACATGACGTGGGTCTAGAACCACCTGTCCTATGCTCCTCTTCCAAACCATGTCATGATGTATGAGCTATGGTTGGGCCATCGCACCAATCTCCATCTTGCTTGCGTTTGAGTGTCTCTAGTCTGCATCTGATACATGGAGGACCAGCAAGGATCCAAGGTCTCACCTCAGGGTCTCATGTGTACCTTCTTCAACATCTCTCCATGGTCGAAGGCCTTGCGGTTTTGGGACTGCACTCGCCATTGCATTGTCGAGTCTCACAACCATCTTTTCTTTGAGTCTCTCATCTACCACAGCCTGTCCAGAATTTTTTCGCTAGCCGCGGACCATGTTCCCACCTGTGTTGCTTTCCAACAGATGGATTGAGTCTAGTTTCGCGGATGGGTCTGTTTGGTCATCCTCACCTGTATTCCGGTCTCCAGCTGCTGACGATCCAGCCATTTGGCTGTGGGTCCAGTAGCCTCATTGGCCTCCTCTGACAAACTTGCTTATGTGCAAGTGTCAGCCCCCTTTGGCGGACCTGATCCCGTGCCAGTGTCAAGCCCCTTTGACTTACCTGATCCCATGCCAGCGTCTGTCCCCTCTGGCACACCGGATCCCATGTCGGCAGCAGGCCCCTCTAGCACACTTGATCCAGTGTCAAAGTCAGTTCCCTCCGGCACATCTGGTCCAGTCCTTGTGTCTGTTTCCTCTGGCACACATGAACCCGCACCCGTGAAAATATCTGCAATCATACCTGTCCATGATTCGCCTGTACCCAATCTCCTTCCTCATGAGTCTAAAACCCCTGCATTTGTGGCCCAACCACCTGCTATGCAGCCAGATGTGAGACGTGAGCATCGGGAAACTCTCGCAAGCCCCATGGACGTCTTCAACCACTGGCCTCTAGGACTTAGCAAATTGTTGATTTGGCACGTTCAACCCGACTGGCAGTGTTCAGAGTGGTGAGCCTAGTGCGAAGGCCCTTAGCCTTAGTGTCTAACCAGACTGCAAGGAGGTACATCAAGTGCTCACTGTAGGCCACAAGTTGGACTCCTTTGAGTTTTCAATCGCTTGTGATGTTGCAGTTGATCTTGTTGTGGTCAGGCTGAGTCCGGAGGCATGCGCTTCGACGACCTGGCGCTCTCCCTTGACGTCGCCTATTCCAGACACGTTGAAGGAGGAAATTTCGGCTGAGGACGAAGAGCTGTGGCGTGTTGCTTGTGAGGATGAGCTAAGAGCCATCTAAGAGCACAATGTCTATGAGTTTGTCAACCTCCCGCTTGGATGGAGGTCATACTGGCCAAGGGGGTCTTTCGCAAGAAGGTGAATTCTGATGACACACTAGATCGCTCCCCTTTGCCTGCTTGATGGCAAAGGGGTTCTCACAAGTTGAGGTTGTGGATTCCGTTGACATGTTTGTACCCTTTGGTTTTACGACCACTTGTGGAATTGGCAAGCTGCCAAAGGAGATGCAAGTTTTCCAGGTCGAGGGGATCTAATGCGCTGGTGTCATTTATGCATGCGCAGGAGTCCTTTATGGGCCGATGTGGACGCAAACCAGTTGAGTATAAATATCGCGTGCCTGTGCATCTACCTCCTCCTCCTCCTCCTCCTCTGAGTCCTAATCCTCAAATGTCTAATGCAGCCTCATGGAACCAATGAATGCAATTGGCTGCCCCTACAGTGTAGTCGCCGGGTGGAGCCAGTTGTAGTCCATAAAGGCTTTATAACAAGGTCTAGATGCCCCTAAGAGCTTCAAACTGCTCCTGCTGCTGGCGTCTAGTCTCATCCTGTGCATGCCGTAGCTCGTCAATCGTCTGAGCACAAGGGCTCTGTTATGTTCTGTGTATGCCCCTGGTCCAATCAGCGGAAGATTTAGACTGGGTATGCACTGCGCTTGTAGCGCAAGTCCCCCAGCGACACGAAGAGAGGCTCAGAGAGACAAGGCATGCACTGCTCATCCTTGTGGAGTAAGTCCCCTTGGTCTACTCTTGGTAGTCAACCTGGTGCATGCTCCTTAGGGCAACTTCCTATAGCCTAGTGGGTGAAGGCGCCATCTCACAAGCGAGAGGTCCGGGGTTGAATGCCGCCAGGACCAACTTTTCTTTGTGACTAAAAAGGGCCAAGGAAGCTTCCTAGAAGCCTCTAAGGTCCAAGGTGGATCAAGCGCCATTTGGCGGTCACAGAGGGTGCCATGTCATCAAAGCTGATGAGACTGTCTAGGGTGGCCTTGGGAGGGAGGCCCCTCCAAGGAGCCACTGGGAGCACTGACCAGAGACTATATAAAGCCTGTCATTTGCATGTGATCATATATCATCTCTTACTCTTGAGACTTGGGAGAAAACTAATCCCTTGTTGGCCACCAAGAAAGAGGGTAAAGAACAAGTGCAAGTGCACACTTTGGTGTGTAGCATTGCCAGTTGGGTGAGAGTTTGGAACACTCTCCGGCCACGGTTGGGACAAGCTAAGTGAACCTTTCAGTGTGGAAATACCACTCCGTGGGTGATCTCTACCTTGGTTGAAATACCAAGGACGGTCGACGGTTTGCCTGTCGGCGCCGTTTACTCTAGACCGTGGCCAAGTGCGGAGTGACAAAGGGTTATGGGCCCACACTGATCGGGAAACTTGGTTCTTTGTACCACCGCTCAGTTCACGCGGCAGGTACCTCCGCAGCAGACAAGAAACCACTGCTCCATCCGCTTCATCGTCGGTCCACTTGGACCAAGGTACGCATTGTGAGAGACCGGACGCGGGTTGGACCCGTGGTCCACTTTTTGCTCTCCATGGACAAGGAACGAGGATACGCTCTGCCATTGTTGGTATGACCCTCGAGCCCTAAGCGGGTTACGCTCTGCCCTTGTGGGTACGACCCCGTGTCTGTGGGAGCACTTCCTCCACAATAGCTAGGAGACCATCGGCTGGAGGGGTATGCAACGGACTGCACCTTGAAAATCTGTAGCAGTCATCAGCCTCATCAGCCTACATCGGCCTCAACAAAGCAGAACAGCAGAGACTAAGTGAGCATCCTTGACCACACCGCAATCATGCCGGGGGGTCAAGAGATTGTTCCATTCACCTCATGGCCCGCCGAGTTGGGTGCGGCCAACGCCATCGCACGCTTCAATGGCAAAGCCTTCAGCACGTGGAAATGGCAGTTTGAGGTGGTGATGCGCGTGTGTGAGTACCTCAACATGCTGAATGGGACGGAGGTAGCACCGGAGGACGAGGAAAGCGCGGAATACGCAGGGTGGCAAGAGCGGAATGACATCGCTCTCGCACTCCTCGTCACGTCCATAAGCCCCTCCCTAATCTCCCACATCGAGGGGTGCACGACAGCAGCTGAGGCTTACACCAAGCTGACGAACGTGTACCAGTCAACTTCCCTCGCCAATCGACTCTTCATCCTGCAGCGCCTCATCGGGCTGCGGGTGGGCGAGGGGGAATCCATCTCGGACTTCCTCCAGTAGTTCGAAGGACTGCTTCAAGAAGCCCGCACCATGTCCTGGCAGCTCGACCAACAGATGCAGGCCATGATTCTCCTCATGGCCTTGCCACGAAGCTGGAGCCCCATGATCACCACCTTGGGTGGTTGGGAGGAGTCGGAGTTCACGTACCCTCGTGTCTCCGAGTTTGTCCGGAACGAGGCCATGCGGCGCAACAAAGGCGTCATCAACAGCGCCGCGTACGCGAGTGGCTCGGGAGGCACCTCCTCTCATGGCAACAGTAGAAGCAGTGGCGGCGGGAAGAGCGGCAAGAAAAAGGGCAAGTGCCACAACTGTGGCAAGGCAGGGCATTGGGCGCGGGAGTGTCGCTCACCAAAGAAGGAAGGAGGTGGTGGTGGGAGCAGCAACGTGAGTAAGAAGGTGGACTCGACGTCCACGAGCATGATGGCCGAGAGCAAGGCCCCTCCAAAGGGCTCTGTATTGCTGCGGCCGGGAGCCTTCGGGCTCGACAGTGGCATGGACTACCACAACTCTCGCGAGGCATGTGGCTTCTCGTCCCTCACACCGTCCACGGCCAAGTTCCGGTGCGCCAACGGCAGCATCGAGTACGCGGCTGGTGAGGGAGAGAAGGTCGTGCACACGCAGCTCAACGGAGCCGACAAGGAGTTGCGGCTGCAAAACGTTGTCTACATGCCAACTTTCGCCGCGAACCTCCTCTCCGTCTCGCGGATTACGGATCACGCGATGATGGTGGTGTTCACACAGAAGGAAGCCGTCATACTCAAGAACGAGGACGTGACGATTACCTACGCTGCGTCAGACCTTGTCGCCAAGGTGCCACGAACAGATGGACTCTACGTTCTGCAGACGAAGAGCGCGGAAGGGCACGCTGGGGCGGCAGAGGCAGTAGCAGAAGCTGCACCATCGCCGAACGCCAAGACGCCATCCATGTCGCCTGCTGTGGCGGCTAAAGACGCGGGAGCAGCAATTGCGAAGCTGTGGCACAGACGCCTTGGGCACGTGGCCGAAAGCACCCTGCAGGTCATGCAGGAGCAGAAGCTTGTACGCGGGCTGGAGGGGTGTGAGCTGAAGGGTGGATGCAACGCTGGGTGTGAGGCTTGCTTGCAAGGGAAGACAAAGCGGAAACGCTTCTCCAAAAATTGTCATAGAGCAGAGGGTATACTCGACCTTGTCCACAGCGACGTGTGTGGCCCCATGCGCACCACGTCCAACGGCGGCTCCAAGTACCTCCTCACCTTCATCGATGATTACTCTCGGAAGGTGTGGGTGTACTTCCTCAAAACGAAGGGAGAGGTGCTGGAGCGCCTGCAAGAGTTTGTTGCCATGGTGGAGTGACAAACCGGGCGGAAGGTCAAGGCCCTACGGAGCGACAACGGCGGAGAGTACGAGGGGTGCAAGCCGTGGCTTCGGGCACACGACATTGTCCACCAACCTACTACCCCCTACACACCGCAGAGCAACGGCGTGGCCGAGCGCATGAACCAGACCATTCTGGCCATGACGTGAACCATGCTACTCGACTCAAAGCTCCCTCCTCGCTTCTGGGCGGAAGCAGCACGCACTGCATGCTACCTCATCAACCTCATGCCTGCTGCAGCACTGCGCAGCAAGGGGACAGAAAAGGAGCAAAGTGCAGAACGCATGACGCCGCAGGAGGCATGGTTGGGAAAGAATTCGGATGCCTCTCACCTAAAGGCATTCGGCCGCACGGCTTGGGCCAAATTCCAGGACGGGCAAGGAGCGGGGAAGTTGGATGCACGTGCGCGCAAGTGCGTGATGATCGGCTACGAAGCCGCGCACAAGGCGTACAGGCTCTGGGACCAGGCAGCAGGGAGAGTCATCACCTCCAGAGATGTGACCTTCCAGGAAGAGTCACACGACAAGGGAGAACTGCTGGACCCAGAGAACTCTCCAAAACAGGGAGAGTGGATCGTGCTGCTGGAGGCAGGTGACACACCCCCGCCTAACTGGCGTGGGACACCAGTGGCCGTAGACAGCGAGGCTGCCAATTAAGGGAGATCATCCGCTCAGGCTGAAGCGGAGTTGACATCCGACACCGCGTCGGAGACATCCGAGGCCTCCTCGGAGGCCAGCGGCTCTTCCTTTCCAGCGACCCCTCCTGGGGAAGCACAACAGCAGCAGCAGCACGAGCAGCCAGCACCAGCACCACTACGGCGCAGTGAGCGCCAAGCAAAGCCTGCGAAGCAGTACGACGGAGGGAAGGCCGAGTGGACTGGCCTGAGCTGGTCGTGCCTTGCGCACGGAGAGCCGGCTACCATCACCGAGGCTCTCTCGCGGCCGGACGCCGCTAAGTGGAAGGAGGCGATGAAGAGCGAGCTCGCCTCCATCGAGGAGAACGGAACATGGGTGCTGGTGGACAGACCACCAAACGTACACGTGGTGGGCGTGAAGTGGGTCTTACACGTAAAACGCAAGCAAGACAACAGCATCGACAAGTACAAGGCAAGGATCGTCACGAAGGGGTTCTCGCAAAGAGCAGGGTCTGAGTACGACGAGACCTACTCTCCTGTCGCGTCCTTCCCCTCCATCCGCACCTTGCTGGCTGTGGCTGCGGCGCGCAACATGGAAATCCACCAGATGGACGTCAAGACCGCCTTCCTCTACGGGAAGCTTGACAAGGAGATACTAATGGAGGTTCCCGAGGGTGTCAAAGCAAAACCCGGGCAGGTGCGTCGCCTCATCAAGGCGCTCTACGAGCTGAAACAGGCCCCAAGAATCTGGTACAAGGAAATGGACAGCTTCATGGCTGGCCTTGGCTTCTCGCACTGCCATAACGACCCCGGTGTGTATGTGCGTGCGGATGACCAGGGGTTGTTGCTGGTAGCGCTGTACGTGGATGACCTGATTCTGGCCTCCACCTCCATGAAGGCCCTCGAGGCCCTCAAGGAGAAGCTGCATGGGCGGTTTCATATGAAGGACATGGGCGAGCTCGAGTAATACTTGGGCATCGCCATACATCGCAACCGAGCTGCAGGCACCATCGAGCTCAACCAGACAAAGTACATCTCAGAGGTGCTTCGGCGCTATGGCATGGAAGACACCAAACCTCTCAGCACTCCTCTCCCCACGAAGTGCAATCTCACCTCCGCCCACTCCCCCAGCACGGAAGCCGAGCGCCGCGAAATGGTGGATGTGCCGTACCAGTCTGCGGTGGGTAGCATCATGTATGCCATGGTTGGCACGCGACCGGACATCTCTTTTGCTGTGGGGCTAGTCAGTCGGTTCGTGGCCAACCGTGGGCCACTCCACTGGCAGGCTGTGAAGCGCATTTTGCGCTATCTCAACAAGACACGGCACATGGGACTGCAGTACGGCGGCCTTCAAGGAATAGATCCTTTGCGCCTCAAGTGCTACACCAACGCAGATTTTGGAGGCAACGTGGATGATAGGAAGTCCACCTCGGGCTTTGTGTGCCTTGTGAACGGCGGCGTTGTGTCGTGGGCCAGTCGCAAGCAGGACTGTGTCTCCATCTCAACCGCAGAAGCTGAGTACGTGGCGTTGTCTGAGGTGTGCAAGGAGACGCAGTGGCTATGCAGCTTGCTCGCTGAGATGCACGCACCATAGAAGGAGGCCACGGTCGTCCACGTCGACAACCAGAGCGCGATGGACATCGCGTTCAAGGACACCCTCTCCAGGCGGACCAAGCACATCGACATCCGCTATCACTACACGCGCGACCTCGTCACCAAGGGAGTGGTGGATCTGCAGTACATCGCGACCAAGCAGATGCTCGCGGACTTCCTGACGAAGCCGCTGGACAGTGACCCGCACATGGCAGGGGCACGGGGCATCGAGATGGTGAGCGCACCAGACGAGGGCTGAACGGGCGGCCTACTTCACAGGTGGCCGACATCGCTGGGCCCATGGCAGCAGCAGGAATCTAGCCGCAGATAGACACAGGAGCAAGGGAGAGTTTTTTATGTTCTGTGTATGCCCCTGGTCCAATCAGCGGAAGATTTAGACTGGGTATGCACTGCGCTTGTAGCGCAAGTCCCCCAGCGACACGAAGAGAGGCTGAGAGAGACAAGGCATGCACTGCTCATCCTTGTGGAGTAAGTCCCCTTAGTCTACTCTTGGTAGTCAACCTGGTGCATGCTCCTTAGGACAACTTCCTACAGCCTAGTGGGTGAGGGCGCCATCTCGCAAGAGAGAGGTCTCGGGTCGAATCCCGCCAGGACCAACTTTTCTTTGTGACTAAAAAGGGCCAAGGAAGCTTCCTAGAAGCCTCTAAGGTCCAAGGTGGATCAAGCGCCACTTGGCGGTCACAGAGGGTGCCATGTCTTCAAAGCTGATGACACTGTCCAGGGTGGCCTTAGGGGGGAGGCCCCTCCAAGGAGCCACTGGGAACACTGACCAGAGACTATATAAGGCATGTCATTTGCATGTGATCATATATCATCTCTTACTCTTGAGACTTGGGAGAAAACTAATCCCTTGTTGGCCACCAAGAAAGAGGATAAAGAACAAGTGCAAGTGCACACTTTGGTGTGTAGCATTGCCAGTTGGGTGAGAGTTTGGAACACTCTCCGGCCACGGTTGGGACAAGCTAAGTGAACCTTTCAGTGTGGAAACACCACTCCGTGGGTGATCTCTACCTTGGTTGAAATACCAAGGGCGGNGGAACACTGACCAGAGACTATATAAGGCATGTCATTTGCATGTGATCATATATCATCTCTTACTCTTGAGACTTGGGAGAAAACTAATCCCTTGTTGGCCACCAAGAAAGAGTGTAAAGAACAAGTGCAAGTGCACACTTTGGTGTGTAGCATTGCCAGTTGGGTGAGAGTTTGGAACACTCTCCGGCCACGGTTGGGACAAGCTAAGTGAACCTTTCAGTGTGGAAACACCACTCCGTGGGTGATCTCTACCTTGGTTGAAATACCAAGGGCGTTCGGCGGTTTGCCTGTCGGCGCCGTTTACTCTAGACCGTGGCCAAGTGCGGAGTGACAGGCTCGACAAGCCCAACAGGGAGTTGGAGCAATAGAGATAATCGGCTCCTTTCCTTTGTTGGCGCCTGGTGCCATGTGGTGGCTTAGTATGTGTCTGAACGTCAAAGTTGTCAAAATGAAAAACCATCATCGTTACTTGAGGATTTGGAACGCTAGGGAAATTTGAGGTTTTGACCAAAAAATGGTGATCTCAGCACATCTGATGATGATGTCAACATAATTTACTCTGGCGTACAAAATGCTGGTGTAAAAAGCGCCAATGTATTGTACACTAGCGAACCTGACCTGCTTTTACTCACACATATATTGCATGGATGTGAAAGGAGGGTAACCTCATCACTCCTTGCTTATGGTTGCACAGGGGCTGTGTAGACCAACGTAGTTGTTGCACAAATGTGCAGTATTGCTGTTGTGCAGGGACTACTGTACAACAGTATTTCTGTGTAAGAAAGTAGCCATTGCTGTTGCTGTTGTGAGTCTGCTGCTGTTTTGGCCGTTGCCACTGCTACTGCTTTGCTATAGCTACTTTTGCTACTGTGGTGTTACTACTCCTGATGTTGTTGATGTCACTGTAGTATCTACAATGTTGCTGCTACACTGCTCGTACCTCTGTTGTTGCTGCTATCTTTGCTACTCCTGCTACTGTGCTATTTTTGTCACTCATTACTGCTGATGCCATTGCTCTTGCCAGCTGTTGCCGCTATTGCACGCTGTCACTACTCGCAGTCGTCGCCACAGGCTGCTGCTATGAGCTGCTTCTCCTTTTTTTGTTTCAGGGATGGTAGCCAGGCACGGTGATGCAGCCACCCAGTACTTCCATGCCACTCAACGTGGCTGATTCAGCTCGTTTCTATCGCAACTCCTATTGTCATGGTGGTGGCGGTTGTGATGTGGATCCACTGATGTTGACGTTGGGGTGACGTCTCTGCTGCCAACGGATCTTAAGCCAGATGCTACAACTATTCACACGCAAAGATCCGGCACCAATTGGTGGACACAAAATACAAAACATCCAAATCAGGCTCAAGAGCCAATCCATTTAGAAAACTCTAGCGAATGCAAGAAAACTACAGAGCACCCCAAGAAGCACCCGGGACGTCGTAGCAGCTGTCTGCGAGTTGCTGGTGGGTGGGATCATCACCCACCATGTTGCTCCGATGCCAATTGGGTCCACATCAGGGATGTGCATGAGCATGGACACGACCGAGTGGTCAAAGTAAGCTGTATAGACAGACGGGGATGGCTCACATCACTAGAATAAAAACACCGGTTTTTGCTTCATTTTGCCTACCAGATAGCATGACTATTCATCGGGTCTTCCATGTCATCAAGCTCAAGTACTACCAGGATCCCTACAAGAGATTCTATGGCAAAGATGTCGCTCGGCTGTCTCCTATTCAAGTGGACAGCGACACGGGGTACGTGATCAAGGGCATCCTCAACATCAAGGTCGTAGTAAAACAAACGAGCATTTGGTCAAGTGGCATGGCAACAACACCGCACACAACGGTCAGGAGTCCTATGACAACCTCCAAGATATCGATCATCTGATTGATGGCTACAACATGCGTCACCAACCTGCATTTAATAATGCGCCGGATGTCCCACTTAAGAGGGAAGGAAGTGTCACATCCGAGACGTGCACGAATCCCTAAACTCCATGAGTGGGCTTTTTTGTCCTTACAATAGTGGTCCACGGCGTGTCGGCCTCAGGATTTGTTTTTTTTTGCCGAGGGCATTTTGGCAACCTGCATCGACCTCTGGCTTTCCATTCTTGAAGATTCTGACTCGTTCGACCACTTTCTAAAATAGTCGACAGAAATGTCACAAACTGTATCGATTTTTAATGCTCTTCGATGGACGTCTTGACGACGCTGAATTTTTATAATTTCGTACCTCAATATTGTCAAAAGCCCCCGACTTCTTGATGGAACATCTTGAAATGACCACTCATGATGTGGCATCACACGCATCAGTCTACTGGAGCACTCAAGACCCAACATATTCCTCATTGTGTTTCTTGCTATTGTGTATATGCGCTCGACATATCTGACACCTTTTTATAAAAGTACACTTAATACTACACACAAATTATCCAAATATCCCAACTCCTCAAATCATCTTCTGCTCCACACCTTGTCCTTGTGAACCATACACATTCAACTCAGCATAACACGTGTGCCCAATAGGATCATGTGCAAAAATACAACCCTAAAACCGTGGGTATAATCAAGGATATGGTTTAATGAGGCTTTCATGCAATGGAGGGAGTTTGCATGTTGTTTGACAAAATTTAAAGAAGGCCCACTTGCTAGATCGACAAGAAGAAGAAACCAAACCAATCGTTTGATTGATCGCTCGATGGGAATTTTTGCAATTGACCGGTCGAGTGACTGGCGAGGATTACATGACCCTCCTCGTTTTGCTTGGTCAGTGACGCATGTCACTAATCGAGCACATGGAGGATCTTACATACCAGACATACACAAGTCCCGAAAATCCACAAGTGGGTTATTTTTCATTACATTTATGGCCCACTACCTGTTGACCTCGGGAGTTTTACACCGTTCAGCTGACGACATATTGGCCACCTGTCCCAACGTCTGGTTTTTTGCATGTCAAGGTTCCGACACATTCAACCACTTCCCAGAAGGGTAGACACAAGTTTCACGGACCGAATGAATGTTTTGATACAATTCTGCTGACTTCTCCACAGTGGTAGACTTTTATAAATTTGTGCCTCAATAGTCTCAAAAATCCCTGACTTCTTTACGGAGTTTTTCAAAGTGACGACTCACGACACAGTACCATACCCATTGCTCGGCTCAAGTACCCAAGACCCAACATATGTCTCATTATGTTTCTCCCCATTGTATGTAAAGGCTCGACTTGTTCAACAGTTGTTAGCAAAGTACACCTACTGCTAAACATAAATTATCCAACTGTCCCAACTCCTTGAATTGTCTGGTGCTTCGCACCTCACCCCTATGAATTGTCCGCATCCCTGTCGGTGTAACACTTGGTATCTGAGTGCACCGGGGGTGGGAGGGCAGCCAACACATTCACTAAGAGGAAAAAAACTTTCCAGAATTCTTCAGCGCATATCCACTGTTCAGAAGTTCACAGACCTCGTAATGACAACTGTGAATGGAGCGAGCACACCTCATTACAAGCAGAAATAACTGGCGAAGACTCCTGCAGTGGAAGATCAGCAACACATGGTCAATGATGCTATTCAGATAAACCAGATGGTAGCTACAACTTTCATGATGAATGGCACAGTATCAATGACCCTGATGGCCAACCCGGTGACAGATCCGTCCTTTTCTACAATGGAAAATTCAAATTTTGTAAACTATAATGATGTTTTGATAATTTCCGGTTGATTTCTAAATGGCGCCAGACCTTGATAAAGATAAGCTTCAATGCTCTCAAACTCCCCGAAATCTCAGCGGAGTCTATGGAAGAGACCACTCACAATGTGATCTCCCTCACATCATTCAAATCTAACATCCGAAATCCAACGTATGCCTTATTCTGGGTTTTGCTATTGTAAATATGCACTGAACGTTTTCGACACTCATCATTGAAGTAAACTTGCTACTAAAGTATGTGTACACTTACTGTTAAAGTAAGTTGTTCATTTATCCCAATGTGTAGACTCATGTAGCACGTGGCCGGTGCCACATGGATCCAGTGGGGGTCCCTAGCCTATGAGCGGCTGGACGAGATGGGTTGAGGGTCGGAGACCCTCAAGCACCGCGGTTTTGGCCTAGTCGGTGAAGGATTCCGTCCAGTCCATTTCATTGATATCAGGGCGCCGTGGTTCAATTTTGACGTGCGGATGCCAAGGGCGGCTCACTCCTAGGCCGGGGGAGTGTAGCGTGTGGCCGACGCCACGTGGATCAAGCGGGGACCCCTGGCATGTGGACGGTTGGACGGGATGGCTTGAAGGTCGGAGACCGTAAAGCACCACGGTTTTGGCCTAGTCGGCCAAGGATTTTGTCCAATCCATTACAACTTGTCTACTGTTCAACACCTCATTCCTGTGAACCATCAATGTTCCGCTTGGTGTAATACCTAGTATTAGAGCACAACGGGACTGAAGGAGGAGAAGTGTAGTCGATGTAATTTATGTAGGTTGACAACCTCGCACGAGTCTCCAGTGCATCTTTGCGATCCGGAAGCTCACCTTCTTCATGAAACTAATGGTGAACAAAGCAAGCATGCCCAAGGACAAACAATAGTAATTGACGAAGATTCCAGCGATGGAGGATCAACAGCAAACAGGAAACAATACTCTAAAAGCATATCAGATATCAGCGGCAACCTTCACGGAAAATGACGCAACACCTGGTGAACACTTTGCCCTGCCGTTGCCTGTCAAGATGATACCTGGCATGATGGGAGGCACCGGTTGACAAGCTTACATTAGTGAGGACATGTACCAAAAGCTTTCAGGACTTGAGATCCTCAACACCCATCCACTCAAACAACTCGCTATGGTGATGGATCTTCAGAATACGCACACACAAGAAGGGATGCTCACCGAGAGAAATAACCAGTTATCAAGTGAACCCCGGCTTTGACCGGTAGTCCTGAGCCTTTTGGTCCTACAAAGTCCAACGGACCAATGGTTTGGATGTGGCTGCTGAGTTTGGAGGTGTGTTTTTGTTCTTCTAAGGTCATTGACACAAATGAATTTGACCTCGCAACCTCACTTTTGTGTGAAACAGCTTTAAGTTGGTGGTCTGATCTGAAGGCCATCCAATGACAATAGGAGACAGACAGAGCTAGATCAACAGCTCAAGCGACCGCTCTCACATTGTTGACTGTAGGCATTATGTCTCTTGAACAGATAAATTAAACATGGTACAATTCACTCGCCCTACCAAAAATGTGGATGGACTTTGGACGTGCCACGCTTTCAAAAAAATGAAGAAAAATTCTGATACATGGTACAAGCTCCAATGCTTGCATATATAGCCCAGTGTGTTGGAGTTCACATGGTATTCTTGTGAAATCATCACTGGCAGTTACCTTGATCAAGAAAAACTCTGTTTCTACTTCAACAATGGCCTCCAACACGGCATAAGGCAAGCAATTGTAATACTCGGTATGCAAGACAACCTTCTGCAAATAACTGCAACATATTATTACTTTGACAACGCCGAATACAATGATTGAATCCTTGTCTCTGATGGAGACCGACACCATTGATACATGCGAGCAATGTCTGTGCTGTACTTAAGGGAACCCAGGTCACATATTGCGAGGCTGTTGAAAATGGTAGCAGCAGACTCAAGAGGGAAGGGAGTCAGAGAGAAAACGAGGAATCAAGAAACAAAAAAGGTCAAGAGTAGAAGCCAAACATCATGTCCGGTAAAACAAAATCTACACATATCGATCACCCATCTGAACGGCTCACATCACCACACAGGAGGGCTCATGAGATTGTGAAGTTCAACGAGGGCGACAAAGATGACCAGCCAGTGATACTACGTCGAGTGCAACCGAGGGGTTGTAAAAAACACAGAACAGAACCAACACTACTGGATGGAGGAGCTTCTTACCGTTTCATTAGAAACAACATGGTTCAGAATTCGGGTTGGCACACAAAACGAGGGGTATTTGAAGGGAAAATCATCGAAGAATGACTGTAGATCCGTTGACTTTGTAAACCACTCAGATTAAAAATTGGAGTTTGCACGACATAACTTTCAGGATAATTTCCCTCTTGAGCGGCCACAAAATCATCCTCAGGTAAGATTTCCTGTACCGGGATGGTTGGTAGGTAGACTAGAGCAATGGCACAATCTACTTCAGTATTATTGATGAGAAACGACACATGTCTTTGGTCGACCGGTCCACGATGCACTGACGGTTACGGGAAGCAGCAGAGGAGGAAGGAACAGAGGAAGTTGCAGTTGTCACAACATCATACATGTAGCCGATATCACTGGAAATGGCCAGACGGTACCACTGATGTGGAGCACAAGCATGGATATTTCATGTGGAGTCAAGGGAAGTGAACAACATCATAGCAGTGGATGCCAAAACATCAGCACCATCGGCCTCAACACCTTGAAAGTTGGCAACCGTTCCTGAGGAGCTTGCATCCCTCATCAAGGTGTTTGAAGGGGTTTTCCCGACAAACTGGCTCGAAAGTTACCTTTACGATATAGTATTGATCATCTGATAGACCTGAAGCTAGACAATAAAGCAACAGTCAAGGGAACCTATCCGACGAGTGACCATGAACTAACCAAGCATAAAGAACAGCTAGACAATATGCTCGGTTAGGGGTTTATCATGCCATCCACGTCATCCGACACCACACTTGTGATTTTTATGAAAAGTAAATCCGCAAGATGAGGATGTGTATGAATTACACGGCATTGAGTGACATCGCCATGAAGAGCTGCTATATCCTTCTTCAAGGACATGAATTTTTTTTACCATCTCCATGGGTTAACAATTCTCACCAAACATGGTTTGTGTAGAGGCCAACATCAGACCCCCGAATCTCATAAGGACATCAAGAAGACAGTGTTCAGCACCTGATACGAGCACTTCAAGCTCATGGTTATTTTGATCAGACTCACCAACACCCTTATGGTATTTATGAAAGCCATGAACAACATTTTTTGCCGTACCTCAACAAATTTGTCATCATATAATGCACTGCCTGATGAATTTCTCCGAAAGAACAAATTTCGATGTGTTATTTTGTTTTTCCCTCCTTTGGAATTGACAGGTGGTGATTTGTTTCGGCAGACTGGTTGGACCATTGTGGTGATTTTGTCTCCTTTTCTCTTTGAACTCTGATAAGTCTGGCTTGGCATCTTGGAAGCACACATCTTTACAGGTTTGAGACTCCAACTTTTTGAATGGAATCACGACAATGGTCAACATTCGTGTTTCGACCATTGTATCCATGTATTTGTTTGTAACCGTGTTGCACAGATTGAAGCACCATGTAGCCTATAGGAGAGTCACGTCCACCATGGGTTGCTTAACAATGATAGGACAAACCAACACTAAGACCCTCATATCTTTCTTTGACAAAATATCATTGGAAGATTAAAGAGAGCGCATGGAACGGGTGCTGGCTCCACCCAAGCCAGCCATTCCTCCTAGCACTCAACGTGGACCTGGAAGGTCAATGAAGCACACCCTTATTCTTCCCCTGACTGCTGCGCCTTCCAAATAAACCCCGTCCACGGATGCAGACATCAGCCACAACCCGCATGAGAACATCCACAAGCGTCTCTCGTGCTGCGAGGGAAGACACGTCGGAATTTGTGACTATGATTCTGATGACGAACCTAACGATTGTGATGCTGACACGGCTCCCACAACCATCGATGTCACGCCCTCAACTTTTACCGCATGTAGTAATGCCAAGGATGGCCTTCCAGAAGACCGATGTGATGGTGACAAATGCACTGCATTTAAGGTACTGCTAGAAGAGCTCCGGAACTCCAAGGTTGCCGACGCAACAACCATCATTACTTGCACCATAACCAATGCATCATACATGCTGCAAAAAAATCTCATCACCAGCAACATCGTCATCGATCAAATCCACCGTCAAGCATAGAAAGTACATGGACTGGTATGGGTTGGGCCACATTCCCATCATCCATGCCACTGTTGTTCAAATTGGGAGTGAGTTGAATTAAATGTATCACATCCATAACATGTAGTGCATGCCACACCGAGTGCCCATCAACAAAAAACTGGCATCATATACCGTCCGTGTTTGGTAGGAGCCTAGGACTAGTCGTTGACGCTCCATCCACGTTCTTATGCATAGTTTATGAAAACACTGATGAAAGAAGTGAAATAAATAAGATCTGTGTGCAGGATGCAATAACTCCACTCTTTATTATCACGGTCCAGGAGAAGGTTCAAGCCATCCTCTAGGAGCATGGGGTATGAAATCGACAGACGTGATGTGTCAGACCTCTTTTGTCGCAACTGGTTCCACACGTTTGTGGCCATAAACTTGTGTGGTCTTGAAGATGCAACATGACTGCTTCTCTCAAGCTTTTCCAGAACTTGGAAGCTCGTGTAGAATCTATGGTCAAGTGTTCCGCATTCCAAATGGGTAATGTACTGCTACATGATTTTGCCGTTTTGAAAAGTATGCAGCATGTAGTCTTGGTTCATTTACAGGATATTTCTTTTATTCCACTTGGTTTCCTTTGTTTGTTCTTTTTATTCCTTCAAGGGTTTTTTTCCAACTCTGGAGCTTACGATCTCCGGTTTCGGTGCACGCTCGACACCGGAAATTGTGCGTTCGTGTGACCGGTGGAGGTCACACAAGCACAAATTGGATTTTGATCGCCAGGCCAGATGCAAATGGGACCAGCTTATTTAATTAATGGTATTCGTTTGAGCCATGATAATATTCTAGAAAGAGGGAAATCAATGAAATTTTCGTCCCAAACTAAATATTTGATAACAAAATCTAATAGCAGTAGGGTATGAATGGCATCCATGATTTCAAGATCGTGAATGTGGACCACACCGGAGTACAACTAGCCCACGCACTACACTACCATGTGAAGGGTTTATAAGATGTGTGTGTGTGTGTGTGTGTGTGCGTGTGTGTGTGTGTGTGTGTGTGTGTGTGTGTTTGTGTGTGTGTGTGTGTGTGTGTGTGTGTGGGTGTGTGTGTGTGTGTGTGTG
>SZWC01007798.1:7500-45959 GCA_023375785.1 Penium margaritaceum | reverse complement strand
GTGTGTGTGTGTGTGTGTGTGTGTGTGTGTGTGTATGTGTGTATGTGTGTGTGTGTGTGTGTGTGTGTGTGCAGCAAAGAAGACAAGGAAGGTTATTGTAGTCATTGCATCTTCCCTTAATTTGAAAATACTTATTGTGCAGGTCATCTAGACCGACAGGATGATTGTTTTCCATCCAAGCGACAAGAACAATGATCATATGCTTTGGTACCTGGTGTAGCATTTCACGCGCACATACAATCACTGGGCGAATGTGGAGACCAAAAAAGTGTGGTTCCACATGATCTTGAAGCTGTACTTTGTCGCAAAGTGCAAGGATCAACGACTCTCCCCTGACCATGCTAGGCTCCTCCTCATCATGGATGCATTTTGACCCCATGCATCCAGATCATTTCAAGCATGGACTGGCGAAAATTTTCCTTGGGTAGTGCTCCTGTATATCCCTGTGCAGTGTATCTTGAAGCTGCAGTCGACAGATGTGGGACTGCAACATCCAATCAAGGTGGAGGTGTCCATCGCATAAAGCTTGTGGATTGGGGACCGGCTTTCTGAGAGAGACATAGTCAACCTCGACATGTGCCACATAAATGTCGCTGCCGTAGGTTGGATGGCACGTGGATGGATCATTTGGTCTTGAAAAACGAGCTTGTCCATAACGCATGGTGCCAGAGCAGTTTTACCGAAGTGTTCGACCAGGCTTTTGTATTGACAGAATCTGACGACCGGTTGAAATTCATTACATAGATAACATTTCTGCCCAAACACAGTCACTTGGTAGCCAAGTAAAATAAATTGTCATCTTCAGTTATTATTTAACAACGAAAATCACTAGGCTGCAATGCACCTCGATGACATCTTGGTGTATAGCTATGCCTTGGATGAGCATAATGGACATCTCCAAAACTATTTCTAGATATAACAACAAGAGAAGTAATGCCAAAAACTCTTCATGTTTCATTTTGGTTGCTGTTCAATCAAGTTTCTAGGCCATACCATTGGCTGTGCACGGAAAATCAAGGACTCAAGGAAGGAAGAGGACGTTCTTGATTTACCAACACCGACTAATGTTTGGGTTGTCCAGGTAATTTTGGGATTCTACAACTACTCCCACCGATTTGTAAAGGACTACTCGCAACTGCCAGCGCCTCTCTTCGATCTCGTGTGTAAACCTTCTGAGTGGAGTTCGGAAGATTACGAAAAATAATAATATATTTTTTAGAAAAATCCAGACAACGACGCGTCTGGTTGAGCAATCAGAACCACTCTTATCCAAAGAAACAATGGTGGAGAACAACTGATTGTGTATATGTCAAAAAAACTACATTGACTAGAGCTAAACTACAAGGTGCACAAGAAAGAAATTCTGGCAGTCATGCACGTATTCAACACGTGTGGTGGTATCTTAAATGCTGAAAGAGCATCGTTTGCATTGACCACCACACATTCAAATATCTCTAAACTCAGTCAAACATGAGCTGCCGACAAATCCATTGATGGATGTCCTTGAGTCCAACTTCGACAACAGCGTCGAGTATTGTTGACCAGAATAAATGGCTGAGATCAGCACGTTGCTCGTCAAACGAGACCCGTACCTCACGGGGTTGGTTGCGAAGGATTACGCGGAGTTTAGAGGATATGATAAGACCAATTTCTGGTTAGACGACCCCTTTTTTCAATGACGGTTCACTTTTCAGGGCATCGTATCAACAGAAAAAGAGCTATGAGTAATGCTGGAGGAATAGTTCCACGACACTAGTATAGGTGGACACTTCGGATAGGATAATACACTCAACAAGCTGGCAAAGTATTATGTTTGGGACCGATTGCACAGTGAATTGAAATTGTTATGCAAATTGTGCGACACCTGTCGGTAACAAACATCTCATGGCATGAGGTCACTGGGACTACTCCAAACTCTCCTCGTTGTGGTGGAGCCACGGGTGAACATTGGTATGTACCTAGCGACGAGACCGTCTGCCACTCCAGCGAGGTATGACGCCATCCTTGTGGTGGTGGATAGATTTTGAAAACATCACACTTCATTCGGAAAAAAATGGAACATGAAGGTTTTTATGAATCACATTATGTGGCCGCACAGAGTGCCATGTACCATCATCAACTACAGAGACAACTGCTTCACCAACCATTTTCAACGTGCACAAATGACATGTTACGGCAAATGGATCCAGCTATCAATGGCATTCCATCATTAAACAGACAGGAAAAACAAGTGGACCAATAAAAGGCGGAAACAACTTCCCCGTACCTTGTGCAAGCCCCATGAGGGTCATTGGGCAGCAAAACTACTAATAATCAAACTCCCATATGATCCGGCTACTTGCACTGTAACTGGTAAACATTTACTTCTAGTCTACAGGAAACTTCCCAACAAGCAAACAAGATTGCAAAGTCAAAATAACATTCGCGTGATTGATATCCATTGGTATAATTTCTCTTCCGAATAAAAGGAAACACAACAGACACTCGCCAGGACGTAGGTTAGAATGGAGTGAGCAGCAGACTGACATCGCAACGACGGCATATTCTCCATTGGTGGTCCGGTTCTATTAAGCTCAGTGAGCATCAAATCACGCGGAAAAGACTTCACAAAACTCAATCCCATATGGTTGGGATAGTTTCTGATCAAGAAAATGCAAACCCCGGTGGTCGCTCGACTTCACCCCCCAGACAGCATGGAGATTCATCTGGTTTTCCACTTTTAGAAGCTCAAGCGAGAGATTCCCAAGTAGAGATGTCGCCCCTTGCCTCCCATTCAAGTAGACGGGAACACAGCGTTCATGACTAAGGACATCCTTGGCCAATTTTATGGAAGCACGGCATAGAATCTCGTCAAGTGGCATGACTAGGACGCCAAAAACAACAACTAGGAACCCTATGAAAACCTCCACCACATTGATCATCTGATCAACGGCTATAATCAATGCCACCTACATACATCACCTTACGTGCCAGGACGATACGACAAGAGGGGAGGAAGTTTTACTCCCCATATCTCACGAGTCCTTGAACTCTGCTAGTGGGAATCTTTGTCATAACACCAATGACCCATCGCGCCTCCACCTGCGGATTTGCAGGTCGCCAAGCCAAGGGAATTTTGACCACCTGTCCCGTACTCCACTATTCTGTTTTTTAAGGTCTTGACAAGTTTGACCACTCTCTAAAATGGTCAAAAGAATCATCGCGAACAGTTTTGATTGTTTTCATGGTTCGATTGACTTCATATTGGTGCCCGCTTTTTTAAACAATGTTCCTCAATATTCACGAAACCCCTCAATGTCTTGGTAGAGTTTCTTGAAGCGACTACTCACGACGCGACATTGCATGGGTCGCTCGACTTGAGCGCCGCAAATCCAAAAAAGTCTCATTGTGTTTCTCGCTGTTACAGATGTGTGCTCAACATGTCCGGCACTTCTCATTGAAGTACACTTACTACCAAATACAAATCATACCTTCCTCCCAATTCTCCAATTTTTTTTATGCTCGTCTCATCCCTGTGAACCATTCATGTTGTGCTTGGCATAATAGTGCAGTGGAAAATGGGGGGTCTGAGACATCCCACGTGTCAGAAGGGAGCTTGCTTGGCCCCGCTATTGCATGGCCGAGCAAGTCCTTGTACAAAACAAATTTCCAGACCGGCACACTCAATTTGGGATAGGTATTGAACGTAGTTTGCACTGAATACACGCGATTTGTTTGAGGTGAAAATAATTCAAAAATTCAAAACGGGTGTTTTCACCCGATTGCCATTGTGCGATGACCCCTCTTTTTTTTTCACACAAATATCCACTTCAGCATCATTCAATTGCAACCAGAAAAATTAAGGGAGATCCACCATTGAGCGACCATGACCCTCCATGCAATCCTCGAGAGGGGACACATGTCGCTTGACATCTTGTCTTTTTCTTTTCTAGATATGGGTAACAATGAATTCCTTAATGCAATATTGCACGATTTGCCATTTGGCTGCTTCTGTGTTGTTCCGCACCCTCAAATTTAGCACTAAGAATTCAAATACTATTGTTTTGTGCAAGGGAAAGTTTTCACTTACAAAGTGAAATTTGGGATTCAAACATTGTTCCCTTGTGGTTTTCAAAACAAGTTGGCGGGGTCCTTATGAATGGATGCTAAGGTAGCATGGCCGTTCTTCAGTGTGTGGATTTGAACCAGGGACCCATTAATTTACACGATGTGACTTGGATCGTTGTGCCCTGATCGGTTTGCAGTGACACATCCTGAGATCGAGTCACAAGGAAAAACCGGGTGTCGAGTCGTATCCTGTTTCCCCGTATCCGACACGGTTGCTATGCTGAGAAGGTGCATGTAGTCTGTACCCAGTATGTCACCATGGATTCTCACCGTTCAACTGCCTCCGCCCGGCGAGCCCTAACTTGAGGAGCGATTGAGCTCCGATTGCAACTCATCGGCCTTCTTTTGGCAGCTATTACTACACATTGTTACACGTGTATTGCACCATCTACAGCAAAGACAAATGCTCAGTGGTGCGATGCTTTGTCCTACGTGGATGGCAGAGCTCAATAACGGCCACCTCCAATGGCTTTTCAACATGGCGTGCATGACGTATCCGTTGTGGGTGTAAATCACGAACTTCTTATGGCAATGCTCACCTATCTGGGATACGCGTGTGACGGAGAGAAAATCCTAATGCTTCTTTAATGTGTTTGTTTGGGGATTAGCATGAGGCAAATCATGGAACACTTTCAATGTGGGATACCGATATTTTGGTGTGCCATCCATGACAGAGCGCACACGTTTGTGTTTGTAACCCCATGCATCACCCGTCCTTCGACGTAGTTCCACCACAGTAATGGAGCGGCCGAAAGGATTATTCACCATCATCTGAGCATTTTGTTGGAGCTATGGACGACACACACATCCCTATCATCATGTGCCATAGCAGATGTGGTGCCTACATCAATTGGCATCATCAAGTCACTCCTAACACTTTGGTGGCCTGTGATCACAACCTTTGTTTTTTCCTACGTGGGCATGGAATGGGAGGGTAGTGTCCACGATGGAATGATGTTTGGCATGGAGGTTTGCCATGGATTCCGCCTAACGTCATCCAAGTTCATGCTTGCCGATGCTGCGTTCCCCAACACGCATGGAATCATGCCACCTTACTGTGGTGTACATTATCATTTGCTAGGATGGGACCCCGGATAATTGTAGCATCAGAATAGAGAGGATTTATTTTATTGTGTATATGCTAGCATTAAGTCATGTATTGAGCGGGCATCTGGCATTTTACAGATGCGCATGTGTAATTTACAGGGCATGCCGCACTTTGATGATGCATGCTTCATATCCCACAATAAAATCACAATGGTAGACATGCTAGCTTTAGACCTATACAATGTGGCAGACTGTGTCATTCATACAACAGTGGAGGTATCATATTATGGCAGGGCATGGACCAGGTGGTTGCGCAACGTCATTACACAACATATGTGGGAACAATATGTAGCAACGGAGGAGACGACGGATATTGATTCAAGTGATAGTGATTTTATTAACCTTGTATTACTTCATTCATGACACCATCAATCAAAAGTAAAAGCGGTCCTCCTCTAATTTTTGTTCATCTGCAAAGAGCCCCTCTGCACCTCTTACTACATCCTGAATGTCTCCCACTCCTGCCCCATTGTTATGTAGACTTGGCATAGCACTACCAACAGCTTCCTCATCACCATGTGCATCTCCGCCATCCTCGTGCATGTTGTTTGCCACTGTCGGTTCCACAGCACCACCCTTCATACTGATGTTTGGATCACTTCCGAGCACGCGGCTGACAACCTGCGCATGCAAAAAAACTTAGCGAATAAACATACAACTCCCAAAGCCCATCAGTGCATAGGCGATAAAGAATTTGTACCTTGTTTTCCTTATGCACTGCCAAATCCTTGTTAGCGGTTTGAACAGCCATGCCCCACAGGGTCTTGGGGGCATCGTTGCGGACGACGAACTGGTGGACGTGGCACATGGGCTCTGCGACACTCGAAATCGGATTAGATGTTGAACCGCTCCTCGGGGTCGAGTTGCTCTTCCGCATGGGTGACTTCCCCACCACAAACAAGATGACTGAGCAGGAAACCTGAAGCATGCACTTTGCGCATCGTGCAGCATAGCCGACGGTGGTCGGCCTCCAAGGAGCGGACGTCCGCCACGTCGGCTTGGGATGGCAATGACTCACGGTTGGGAAAACGCCGTTCCGTTGATGGCATGCATCTACACATAGAGGGAAACAGAGTTAGTGGATGGGTCCATGTCGACGTGATGGGTGGAGGACATATGTAGCGGGATTGGGGATAGTGGAGGTGGGTGGTTTGTTGCGGGTGAGTCGTGTGACAAGTAACAACACTATGCCCTATAAATAGCTGATGTGCATTGTGCCGTCGTCACACTGGTTATTTAAGACGACGACATGATACTCCCTTGAGTCCCTAGTCAGGGTTCAGGTATGCGAAGTTCAAACATTTGAATTTTAATGACAAAATTTGGGACGTTGTACAGCACTGAAATGGTCCGTATGATTAAATAAGGATAAACCACAGGAGATTGAATCCCATTTTTGCTTCGAATCCAAGAATCCGAAGGCGACTCATCCAAAAACAACTTCAAACGTGACTTCTAAAAGCCAGAAATGTACATACGGTACATGGCTCTGGAGGTGAGGGTCAAATTCTTCAAGATTTGGGATGAAATTGATTCTCGCTTGCCAAAGTGAATGTTGAGGCACACGTCAGCGTTGACAGCTGCCATGTCACCATTTTGAACCAGTTCCAGCTCAATTTCCTCCTCCTAAATTTGAAGGGGCCAAATAGCTCACATAACCATAGAATACAAAGTGTGACTCTCATCCACCCAGCACCGGCAAAAAAAACTCAAAAGCCCAGTCGGAAATCACGCTTGCTCGCCCATGCGTTGACAGGCGAGCAAGAAAAAAAAAAACCGAATGGGGTCATCGCTCCCACGTGGTTATTGCGAGGGAGAGATGAACCCTTTGTTTTCTTTTTTACACAAAAATCCCCCAGTTCCATGTAGGGTTAGGTATGTTTGGCGCGGGCAGAGCCCGTGCCAAACCAAAAACCCTAAATCGAACTAGGGGGTTTCCGCGTAACAAACCTGGCATGAACTATGCCACTTTGTTACGTGACATAGACAGGCACCATTATTCCTAAAATGGTTTGCCATGTCCTATGCTTAGAAAAACAGGGGTATTCCCCACTTCGGTCGTTGGACGGCGAGGGGGACCCCTCGCCGACCAGCCTCGTGAAGAGGAAGCTTCGTAGAAGCTTCATCCTTGCAAGAGGGCGACCGGATAGTGCCTCGCACTATCCGGCGGTCACTGGAGGTCTCGCGACCTCCAGCGACAGAACGAGAGCCCATCGCAAGTATTCGCGATGGGCTACGTGGAGCCCGCGTTGTCGCATTTGGCATGACCCAATGCGACATCACGAGGGGTCCCCACCCATCAAGGGGCCCCTCACGAGGCCCCTTTCCATGACGAGGGGACTCGCGAGTGGCCACCGGTGGGCGTTCCGACGGGACCACCCCGCCGAGTGCCACCTCCACTCGATGGCGTGGTGAACACGATTTCATAAACGTGTTGACCACACCATCGGACGAGGGATACCGAGTGGTGGCAAAATACCCTCGCACGCGTGAAGACATTTTGTCACCACCTCCCCATCCTTAATCACGCCAAAATATTAGGGTTTCTGCGTGGAAAAGATAATATAGTTTAAAGGGTTGACTCAACGAGAGAAATGTACCTAGTCGAGTTGCGTCAACCCGCCAGAAAATGGACAGATAAAATAATATCCTTCATCCTCTCTCTTGGGTTGCCCTATGACGAGAATGGACTCCGTGCCCCGACCAAGGTCGGGGCGCGGAGTCCATATACTTGTGAGAGGAGTCACTCGTGAGAGACTTCACTTCACGGTGAAGTTAATCTCCATGACCAACCTACGCGATTGCCAAGAGCAATCGGGTCCCAAGGGCTCACTCACCCACAGAGGTTCGCACCATGTTTACCCATCGTGTTACATTGGTATCCATGAGCTAGTCGTCACCCTTGGTGTCTTAGTCGCTGGATGACCTAGAACCTGCTGAATCGTCGCTAGGAAGCTGCAGTCGCCACTCCACTCCTCCTCCCTCAAGTCCGGCGGAGCAGATTGATTGGCCGACGGCTCCACCATCCTTAGAATGGCGTAGAAGCAGCATACTAGGCTGTTTTTGGTGACAAGGTCCGCAGCCGTGTTTGCTTCTGCCCGCCTTACTGTCGTGTTGCAGAATCGCCGCAGCAGGCCAGTTCCTTCAGAAACATATCTCGACTTTGAAGAGGCACTGCAGGCAGCAGACGTCTCCAAACGCTGCGTGCAGCATATCGTTGGAAAGCGCAAGAGACAAAATTTCCAAAATATCATCAATTGTGAATTTTTGTTTTTCTGTGCTGCCTGCTATGGCACAGGGACGAAAACCTCCAGAAACAGGTTGCTTCTTCCTTTTTCAGCCAATAAAAAAATTGTTTTTTCGTCCAAATTACAGGGGAAACCCTGGAAAAAAAAAACTTCCATAGTTTTTGGCCGTGTTCCCGTGCTTTTCCCTTGCTTTGAACATCTTTGCATGAGGGTAAGGTGAAAAGGGAGGTTATTTGAGCACTTCTCTTTGCAAAAGGAGGTGGATGTTGTAGAATTAAGTCCATTATGCTTTTCTTAGCCAAGAGTGCTTGAAATTACCAAAAGAGATTTCTGGTGCATCTATATTCTACTTGCCACCACGTCCACAATCAACTCTAATACCTCCCTCTCCTCCCTTGCCCTCCCCCCTTCACCCCTTCCCACCAGTCACGGTGGGAGGTGGTCTTCCCATGTCCGTGGCAGGAGGAGACCCTCTAAAAACTCCAGCAAAGGAGAGTGGCCTAAGCGCATCAAAGAATCGTGCTCCGTGCATGATGTCACTGACAAAGAGTGCTTGTGGGACAGGCACCGGTCACGCTGCATCCGCCGCTTTCGCAAAGATGATGCCCGGTGGGAGCCCTGTCACTAAAGACATCGTGAAGTGAAACGAGGAAGCCAAGGAGGCGGCGTCAACTCCATGTATTGGCCATAAGGCCGAGGGTTTTGCCAGCGCCACCGTCGTAGCAGACATGGTGGACGTAGAACCCGTTATCGTAGAGGGCAAAGATGATGACGTTGGAGCAGATGATGAACGTCTCTCCTTGGAGGCCCAAGATGAATAGGACGATGATCCTCTCAAGGGCATTGACGCTACCACTTTGGCGGCGATCAACCACCTTGTGGACCCCAAATTCCGTGACTTTTGCACGGTGGGAGCTGTTAGGGCTTCGGTCCCTAGCAAAGGGGAATGGTGGCCCTAAACTACCTACTAGTCATACATCGCGTGGCGTTGACCCGGATGGCATACTAGTGGGTGGTGACGGGAGGAACACGCTGCCTATCTCGGCAGGTGCACCAATCCCACAACCCCATGATGGTCCCTCGGCTTGCCTTTATCAAGGAACACTTGGAAAAACACACACATGTGCTACGGCCGCCAACATGACCACCATGTCTAAGGCAGGCCCGGGATCACAAAAGGATCCAGTGAAAATCACTGATGCACTGAACCTTTTGTAAGACGCCAAGGCATACGAGCATTTTCTCGATGCTCTTGAGCATAACCAACTCATTAAGAGCGTGCTTGCCCTCAAGCAGCACGTTCCTCTAGATACATTCAGCACCATGTTAAACATCATGGGTATGTTGGTGGCTGGTGGCATGGCCGACAAGCATGGTCCCGTCCACCTATCCTAGGGTCGCAAAGCTAAGCATCTATCACATGATGATGCTCACAATCTGACGGGTGACACCCATGATGATTGGCCGATGGGCCCGAGCGGCTCTCGTCGTATTCATCAGGCTGAGAAAACAATAAGAGAAAAGCATCCACAGCATGACGATGTAGTATTGGGTGCTGAGATCTCAAAGGCTCTGAAGCGCCTGAGCGATTATTCTAAACCAGGCTTATCTAAGCACATGGACTTGACCACTTGGAAGCCACACATGGGGCTTTTGCTTTAGCTCCACAACATCAAGTAACGAGCTTGGGACATCGTCGGGCTAGCTTGCCTTGACGGCACAGCGCTCTCATCTGTTAAGAACCGGCTAAAAGTATTATGCGCGGAAACACCTCAGTCGGTCTCCAGACCTCACTGGGAAGACCTGTGCAAGATCCTCATGGACTTGTACAGTAGGGAGTCCATCTCCCAGCAAGCATCCAGGCGTCTGTCAAAAATCCGCCAAGGTGACCGCAAGCTTGCGGAATACCTCCAGAATTAGGACAACACCTTGGACAAAATCACCGATGGGAACCGCCATCCCCTGTGGCAAATTTTGGAATGGCTTATTAACGGCCTTTCTAGCGAGTCTCTTGCTTCTGCTCTTGCAGAGGATCCCCAAGGCAAGCCTTGGACCAGTTATGCTGAGCTGTGTGACTTCATCCTTGTGAATTACAACTCCATGCCAGCCGACTATGGAGTGAACACACGTCCTTGCAATCATCACCAGCAGGGAAACAACGAGCGCCAGCACTCTCCCCAGCATGGTGAGCGTAAGCTCCTTTGGCATGGATTGGGTAACCACAACCCCTCTAAGCCGCAGGAGAGCTACATGGAGCGTGCGGATGGCAAGGCCAAGACAGGCACCCTCACTTGCTACTACTGTGGGAAGACTGGACACTATGCGTATGAATGCCGTAAGCGCCAGAAGTATCATGCTAGTAGAAACACCAATGAATAGGAGGAAGACAAGCATGATAAGGGAAAAAGAGTTGCCACAACGCCAAGGGTGTGAATGGTGGTCGCGGACCAACAGGCCGTGGGAAGGGTTTTTTTAATCCCCTAGTGGCCGGTAGTGGACAACCACTAGGGGCTGTGGATGAGAGATCCTTGGATGTTGAACGTGCTTTCATGTTCCAAGATGATAATGTAAAAACAGTTGGACCGCCTCACTGGGGTTTTTTTTTCTTTTGTTTTCTACTCTCCCATGAGCAATGACTATGTGTATCTCTCCCGTCATTGTGCACTCTTACATCTCATCAATGATGAATACTTGTAAAATCATACTTGCTTGATCATTACCACATGAAAGAAAGAAAACCAAGTGCTTGAGTTGGTAAATGTAGCCCATAAGATGAACTCGCTCACGCAAGTGCCTGTTGCAGTTCCAATCTTTACGAGTCTCAAGAAAGAACTCTTGAATGGATGGCAACTCATGTGTGATGTAACCAAAGGATACCACATGTGGGAGCAAGTGGGTGACTTTGTTATGCTATGTCGTACCATAGAGCACTTCCACGTTTACCGCTTACAGGCCAAGTCTCCAAGAGTTTGTTCACACGCTCCACACACGCAAAAATAGAAATGTAATTCGCAGGTCATCTGGCTGGGGCACGCGTGCAAGTCCTAGTTGACACAGGTGCTGAAGACGAGTTCATTATTGCCTCTTGTGTACAATAGTTAGGATTAAAATACATGCCATGTGAGGGAAAACTCACCGTCAGTGACGACTGTGAGCTCGATGTACTTGCCACATATCGGGCAAGGCTTCAGCTAGAAACTCTCACGACAATCGTCAATTTTACTTTCATTGACCTGACAGATCATTATGACATTGTTCTGGGTGATCCTTTGCTTAATGATTACAAGGCCAAAATGAGTTTGGTCACAAAGACGCTCACTGTACAGAAAGGTAAGCGTTCCATCACGCTTTCACGTATGGATCGCTCAAAGCCCTCTCACAAGAGTGAACAATCCGTCCTTACGGCGTTTTAAGAGAAGCGATACTTGCGTAAAGGGCACAATGTTTTCCTAGTGCAACTTCGGAAGTTCGATGACGACGATCCATCGTCGTGCTCAAGTGATGTCAGTTCTCTCCTTGAAGAGTTTTCTGACGTTTTTGGCACACTCCCGGATGGCCTCCCGCCAGAACAGAATGTTGGTCATACAATCCCCCTCGAGCCTGGAGCAAGACCATTGTTTTGGCCCATGTATCGCCTCAGCCCTTCTGAGTGTAAAGAAGCCAAACGAAAGATCAAGAATACCTGGCCAAGGGATGGTGTAGCATACGAGCCATTTTTAGGGTTAAAATGGTGTTTAATCATTATTCCTCGGTTTTGGGGGGCTCGAGAATGATGTCTCAACGAGTCGCGGTCCGAAAAATAATATCGGTCTAGAGTCTTGTTCGACTCTAGTCCGGATTCGGTCCATAAGCCGGATTTAAGGCAAGAGGAGTGCCGCGGTGAAAGATCCATCGCGTCACTCCTCCTCCCTTCTAGTTGGTGGCTAGGGTCATGTTCCCACGTGGATGTGCCACGTGGAAGGATAGGGTTTTAGGTTGCATGTTTACAAAAAATGCCCTATGAAGACTACGTCCATTTGTGGCACGGTTTGTCTCAGCCAAAATGGCTGAGGCGGCCATTTGCTCCTCCTCCTGAGACGACTATTCTGAGGGCCTAAGTTTTGGGTTCCGCACTTAGTCATAAAACAGACCATGTCTGTTACATTGGCATCAGAGTCAGAGTTTCCACGAAAAAATATGTGACTGTCAAAAACACTTAGATGTCAGATCTGGACATCAATGCATATTGTTATCCGTTGACCCAACTGACAAGAAAAAAATGTTTGGACCAATCGTCCAAACGCCGCCCGATCGGCGGAAGAATGGAAAACTCGGACGAGCTCCGACGAGCCAAAGGAGAGAAGAAAACAAAAAAGAGGGAGCCGGGAGGAGTTACTAAATGGCGCCCGATAGGTGTTGTCAAGCGTCGAGCATCGAGCATTGAGCGTCGAGCTCGTCGAGCTCGGGAGGGAGTCGGGAAGAGAGGTGAGGGGAGTGCCTCTCCCTCACCTCCCCGGCACCTCATTAGTGGGCTGACGGGAAGGATATGGATGAAATCCCTCTTTCCCCTCCTTCCCACTCCCACGCCGTTGACAGCGCTAAAGGGGAGGAGACGGACGGACTCCCTCTCCCTCCCCCCCTTTAAGCACCACGCCGACAGCGCCTAAGGAGAGGAGAGGGACGGGAGCCCCTCTCCCTCCCCCTCTCTTCCATGGTGTCGACAGCACCTAAGGGGGCATATAAGGGGAGATGCCCTCCCCTCCCTCTGTCCATGACACTGATGGCGTCAATGGGGGACGGGTGAGGAGATTCTCCCCCCCCCCCTCGTCCATGGCACCGGTGGCGCAAAGGGGGATGGGTGAGGGGAGAAATCCCCCCTTCCCTCGTCAATGGCGCCGGCCACGCCAAGGGGGGTGGATGAGGGAAGATTCTCCCCTCCCCCCTCCTCGTCCATGGCGCCGACGGTGCCAGGGGGGCGCTGGTGATGGGAGAGTCTCCTCCCCCCCCCCCCCCCCCCCCCGTCCATGGCACCGACGGCGCAAAGGGGGACAGGTGAGGGGAGAGGTCTCCTCCCCTCCTATCAACGGCGCCGGCGACGCCAAGGGGCTGGTGAGGGGAGAGTCTCCTCCCTCCCCCCCTCCCGTCCATGGCATCGACGAAGCCAAGGGGGGTGGGTGAGGGGAGACCCCTCCCCTCGTCCATGGCATAGACGGTGCCAAGGGGAAGGCAACGGGTTAGGCCCCCACTCCCCGCTCCCCCTCTTCCCCAGGCGCCGACTGCGCCATAGGGGCTTGGAGGGGAACACCCCTACCTCCATGCCGGCGAACAGGAGACGGAGAGGAGAGGAAATTTCCTCCCTCCTTCCATGTCTGACGGGGGTGATGGCCCGCCAGACACGGCTATGAGGAGATAAAAGAAAGCTTTCATGCTATCAGCACATGTGCAAGTAGTGCAATTGGTGCAATGGGCGTTACGTATCGGAAGGGCCAGAGTTTTGTTCCGCCATTTAAACTTACATCTTGGTCTGTCTTACCAGAGATAATGGTTGGCCCATGACAACATTGTCGTTTGAACCCATTTTGACCGTAGTGAAAAGCGACAAGGAGCTTGGTCTGAGCTCTAAGATGTTCTGAGAAATTCTCAAATACTGTTTTGGTAATATTTTCCTTTTCGTGGAAAATGGGAAGAATGACAGCTTTTTCCCACACACCACGGGGTGAACCTTGGAATATTCCAAGCATAAAAAAAAAAGGCACTTGACATGCCGAAATTATTTTCACTTTCATGAATCCTCAAGTTAAGGAATTATAGGTTAACCATTTTCAAAAACTTTTGAAATAGTAAGAACTTTTTTTGGTCAAACCCGAGTGTGTTGTCAAGGTGACCATGGATTCCAACGCAAATCCTGATTTTCTTTTTCTTTTCCGTTCTGAAGCACAAAATATGAGGAAAACCAACAGTTTTCCATGTCTTGAACGAAATCCACTTGGAAATGCTTCAACGATCGAAATTTAGCACCGACACTGCCTAAAGTTTTGTGAATCAACCTCACAGATTGGGTTATTTTGTGAGAAAACGCGAAAGGGCTGACCTTCCAAAGCCACGACATGGCTAAACACGGGTTGTACATGCGCTAAACAAAATTGTTTATGCAAAAGAGCCACTACGGCACCGGGTTCGAAACCACAACGGTGACGTACATCGAGACAAGTTCTTGATCTAGATGAAAAAATGTTAAAGGCACCGTACGTGTTGTGACCACTCGGCAACTCACCTACTCTTTGCAACAATGCCATATGTGCAAAAAAACACAAAAACAGGTGTTGATTGCACGGTTACATGGACGTCGACCACATCATCGACGTAAGTGCCGATTGCACTACTGGCAACAGCACAAGTGCTGGTTTCATAAATGCTCTCGGTGTTGAACACAACAGTGAAAAAGTGCCAGTTTTACTTTAATCACGGATACCATAAGCATCCATGATGCTAGTGCCAAACGCAGTGCTCATGGTCTACGAAGGTATGACCAAAACGAATGCTGATTGTGCATCCACTTGGGTGTCGATTGCACCAAGAATTCTGGGTAAGCCATTTGTGAATGGATTTTGACCAAACAAGGATGTGAGTACTGATCACACTCAACACACACACACGATGGTGGAAATCCACGCATGATGGGCGATTGACAAGTTGCGGTTGCACCTAGGATATGACCGACATAGAAAATGCAATCATTGCATTCACGCGACTGCCGAACGCACGATTACCATGATGTTGAATGTATGGCCGATGAGTACGTCGGTTACATCATTGGCACGAGTGTCGAATGCACCGTTTTCATAAATGCCGATTTCACGATTGGCAAAAGTTGTGGGTTGCACTTTTGTCATGGGTGTCAAATGCACCACTAACGCAAGTGTCGAACGCACTATGGCTATGAGTTGTGATGGGACTAGCTATGCTATTGTTGATGGCACAACACATGTTATAAGATGCCGATTACAACAATAAGATTGGCGCCAACTGTATCCGGTTGTATGAACGAGAAAGAGCTAACCAACTCGTTGCCTCGTCAGGCCAGCTTGCGATAGACCACAAAAAAAAGCATACGATCTATGTATGAAAGTGGTTCTATGGGAAAGTGCATCAAGCGCGTTATTCAAAGCACCGAAAGCATGTCGTTTGACGTTTGCAAGGCATCTCGACGAAGTCGAGGATGGTCACATTGTCGAACCCTTCAAATGGAGAACCGACAGGCATGGCTAGAAACAATCACAGAAGGCTCTGGTGATCAGATGTATGCCCGAACGGCGTAACAAAAACATAACGATCTCGGTTCCCACCAACAGTGATGACAATTGGAAGTTAAAAACTTCGTCCTGTTGATAGCTGTCCAGGAAGGTACTTTTGAAAAAAGTACGAATCAAATTTTAATGAATAAATCACATGTGTGATGAGGATGATTTCCTCAAATTTGGACCATGCTAAAGGTGGACAAACTTCTCCATGTCTATAGCTGGATCGTGCTACAAAAGCCCAGTCGGTTGAGCACCAATTATAATGTATGCATGGCTTGCATGACCGCAAGGGGCCAGCGCGCATGACCTAGTACGAGAGATAACGCACTTTTCAATCGATCGTGGTATGCGATTCATACCATTGTAATTCAGCCACGTGAAGTTTGGTATACGGCTTGCATGGAAAACGTACACGACATGCACAAAAACGTATCCACTTAATATTGGTGTGTCGATCACGAAATTCAGTTATGGATAATTTGGATGAATGAATGATCACAATGGTTCTGTGACATCTGAACCAGCTAACGATATCAACAGATGTTTTGGATAAAAACCATAAAACCAAAAAAGTGGTTTGGTGGGCGCAAGACGTGTTCTACAACAGTCACACGACCTGTTGCGCTATATTGTTCAAAGGAAAATGTGATCGTTTCATGTCTAAGCCTGTGTCATGACTATGTCATGAGATGCTGACCACACCTGGCGCGTTAGCACGCCGAATTCAATCCTTGAGGATTGACATTGCGCTTTCTGTACACAATGTGTACAAGGTCCATCAGTACCTTTTGGAGGCTCTATGCATCATTAGTCATGACCGATACATACTCGGTCCATGATTAGACGTGTTAAGGATGTCATCCCTGAATCGATACTCAATGGCAAAACCATTGAAATCGTGTCACTTGGTGAGTGATGGATACAAATCGTGCTACCCGACTGGTATGGACGATAAAAAGGCACATGAGTGTACTCACAAACCTGTTCAGAAGACAAGGAGTATTGTCGATGGGGGTAGTAAATGCACCAGAGAGGGATGGAGACTCTTCGATGGATCCTCCACGATTTGATACGCAGTAGTGCGTTGTTCAAATATCGCAAGAGTCAGTTCTGGCGCATGAAAAATTGACCGAATGTCGAAAGTGAACAAATTTGAAGGCGACACCTTCAGTCTGTCATCACTCAGCGAGTGAACACGTCATGGAAATTGATAGGCAAAAGTATGTGAACCAATGTCAACGACATGAATTCATCCACAGTTTGGTGAAAATCCATTTTAGGGAAAATGAGCGACACTCGTTTTCTACTAATGGTACTCCAGAGAACTACGACGATTTCATTGATTTCTACAAACTAACTATGACATAGTTAGGATCACGTCAAGGTCTAGGTTTTGTGCTCAAAGCGTATGACCGTGGAGACGATCTATAAGCCGATAGCTTTAAGCTAACATTGTGTTTAGCAGCTTCGTCTTGGTGGTCCGACCGACCACATAATGAGATATGATCAACATTGAGGCAAAATAATGACCAGTGTGTCGTAACTAAATGTTGATATGAGGACTCTTCAACATGGACATTGAGAAATGATATTTGTCATCAGATTCTTCTTATGTTTGGAAAGATGTCTCAAAGTTGAGGACATCGTGACACCGTACACTAGTCGTATAACACTCTTCGAACATCATGTGGATGGATTCCGATCATACAAAAGGCATGGTATAGCATCGGCTATCCAATTTATTTGAATAAAACCAATCTCCGAGAGAGATCATAACAATTACATTGTAGTCGAACCACGCTTTGATGACCCGGAAGGTCATGGTAAAGCGATTGAACTCCCTTGGCACTGGAGATGGTTCAATTGAAGTACATTGCCGAATGTAAGTATAACATGTTTTGGATGACGCTGGTATCCACAACAGTGGTTGTTTGTTGGATGTCTTTGATGAGGACGATCCTCTCTACAAGTGCCTTGGATGAGGTATATGGAAAACACTCTGTTGTGTGGAAGTATCGAATATACACAACAGAAGACATTGAACAACATTTTTTTTGTAACTTGGCAAACACAACCCGTGACGGATTCCCAAATGGAACCTTAGGACATGATAACATAAGCACAGAATGAATATGGAACTGGTTATTCCAGGCTCACCAGAAGTGTTCCAGAGGTGTTCAATCGCAAACACATAAAATTGATACCCGAAAGGTGTTCTTCCAACTTGTACCGCAATGATTGCGATCATAGTACACCCATTTGGTGAATACCGTACGATGAACACTCTGTTCGTGGATAGAACCCATGGTCGTTGAGATTGGTTATCTCAGTTAACCTAGTTCAAAAGCAGTGTGCTTTTGACAGGGACGTGAGCGGCAGCCTACGGTATCCATTTCAAATAGAAATGAGGGGATGATTGCTGAGACCAAGATCATCTAGGTCGGAGAATTGCCGAGTCCAGTGATGAAATTTGATGGTCATTGCGCATGCCAGACGACCGATGCTGCCTCCTTCAAAGATGAGTGCAATCTTTGAAAAGGACAAATAAGTGTGCTCAGCAATCCTATCGTAGGGCCTTGGTACCTCCCAACCCTAAGGTAAATCTAGCATGCGAGTTCCATGGGTTTAGTGAAGCTTGGTTGAGTTCAACCAACCAACCCACATGTGCTGAAAGAGGTTTATTGGACCTACGCGTGGTCATTGTGCATGCCAGACGACTGATGCCGCCTCCTTCAAAGATGAGTGCAATCTTCGAAAGGAGAAACAAGTGTGCTCAGCAACCCTATCGTAGGGCCTTGGTACCTCCCAACCCTAAGGTAAATCTAGCATGCGAGTTCCATGGAAGTGGAGCTTGGTTGAATTCAACCAACCAACCTACGGGTGATAAAAGAGGTTTATTGGACCCACGCGTGGTCATGAACACATGGTTGCAACCCGAGAGGACTAATGTCTAGATATTGAGTTGCACATCCTAACAATGTTGTAGGGAGGCACCACCTTTGCAACATTTTCTCGGAAGATATCATGTCCAAACGACATGGGAAGTGTTGTGTGGACGTAGATAGTTTTTACGGGGACGTCCAGTTAATTAGCCGCAAGGACGCTCCTTACAAAGGGAGAGGAGGCGTCACCACAACAGCTTGCTGAACACGTACCACACGAAATATGGAAAGATTCATTCTACGTACCCTTTTCTAAACTGCCAAGACATTGTTGACAATGTATGTCCCAAAAGGCATCGACCATGCCACCAATACACACATGTGATAAGTCTTCGGTGAAGAGAAATCGACACTTGTGAAGAACGTACAAGGATTTTACGTGTATTTACTTGGTAAAAGCCAATGGATCACGCAATCAACACGAGATGTTGTACGCAAATGACCGTAATCACAAAACCACAAGTGTATGGTTGATTGTACGTGTACGTGATGCAACCGTGTTGAGGATGACAAGATTTCACACGTGTGATCTTCTTTGTGCTTCTCGTTGCATGGTTTGCATAATGAAGTACGCGATGATCAAACCCCCCTAGCAAAGACGAACCGGGACGGTTTGAAGCAAAGGGGGAGGAATGTAGCGTACGAGCCATTTTTAAGATAAGAATGGTGTTTAATCATGATTCCCGGGTTTCGAGGGCTCGAGACTGATGTCTCGACGAGTCGCGGTCCGAAAAAATAATATCGGTCTAGAGTCTTCTTCGATTGTAGTCCGGATTTGTTCAATGAGCCGGATTTCAGGCAAGAGAAGTGCCGCGATGGAGGATCCATCGCATCACTCCTCTAGTTGGCCGCTAGGGTCATGTTTCCACGTGGATGTGCCACGCGGAACGATATGGTTTTAGGTTGCATGTTTACAAAAATTCCCTATGACCTCTACGTCTATTTGTGGCACGGTTCATCTCAGCTAACGTGGCTGAGACGACCATTCGTTCCTCCTCCTGAGACGACTATTCCGAGGGCCTAAGTTTTGGATTCCACACTTAGTTACAAAACAGACCACGTCTGTTACAGCTCTCCATTCGGATATTCTATCCTCTTTTTCAACAAGAAGGATGGAGGGTTGTGCATGTGTGTTGACTAATGTGCGTTGAATAACTTGATGGCTAAAAACTGTTGTCCCTTGCCAAGGATCGAGGATCTCTTTGACCATTTTCAAGGTGCAAACCGGCCGCGCCTTATTTTCCCTAGGTTTGGCTCAAGGATATCGCCAAATTTGGATCACTGAAGAAGATGTTTCAAAAACCACATTTCGTACACATATAAGAAGCTATCAGTTCTTAGTGCTGAGCTTTGGTCTTACCAATGCCCGAGCGACATTTCAAGCCACAATGGATCATATTTTTTGTGACCAGTTGGGCAAAACCGTCTTGGTGTATCTTGATGATATCCTAGTTTTCTCAAAGAATCATGAGGAGCATGTCCAACATCTATGTACTGTGCTCGAGATCCTCCGCAAGGAGAATTTCTTTTCCAAGAAGGAGAAGTGTGCTTCTGCACAACCTAAGCTGTTGTACTTGGGCTTCGTTGTTGGCGGCGAAGGAATCCATGTGGATCCTCGCAAAGTACAAGCCATTGTGGACTTGCCTCAGCCATCCAATGTGGGCAAAATACGAGCCTTCTTTGGCTTAGCGAGTTACTTCCGTTGCTTCATGCAAGGCTAATCTAGCCTTGTCGCCCCACTCACAGCTCTCACACCTAATGGACATGGTCTGATAAGTGTGAGCGTGTATTTGTGCATGTTAAGAAAATTCCAACATCTGTACCTGTTCTTGTACTCCCGAATCCCAAAAAACCATACGAGGTGCTCTGTGATGCATCTATTATCGGGATAGGTCTGTCCTTATGCAAGAAGGATGACCGGTCGCATATGAGAGTTGCAAACTCTCAGCGTTGAGACTTGCTACACCACAGGCGGCCAAGATTTTCTTGCGGTGGTTCATGCCTTGAAGGTTAGGCGCTATTACCTTGAAGGAGCCAAGGGTGGATTCGCAGTGGTTACAGACCATAATCCTATGGTATTCTCTCAGTCACAACCCAACCTTTCTCGGTGACAAGCTCATTGGAGCGAGTACTTAAGCAGATTCCATTTCCAGTGGGAATATCGACCCGGTCTTACGAACGTGGCAGACCCGTTGAGTCGCACTCCGGTCAACGCAGTTCTCACCACACTTCAAGCACAGTCCCTTCGTAGGAAAGACATACGGAAGTAGGATGTGCCCATGCCTGATAACCCCCTATGCCAACCACCAAAACCGATGGCGCAATTAACACCGTTCTTGTAACGTATCCGGATGGGATAACTTGATGGCCCATGATTTGACTAGGGTAGCATTGACCGATATGGCTTGGTAGAACCCTCTAGTCTCTACTGGAAGGGCACCTTGGTGGTCGTGTCCATCTCCAAAAAGTTACGGGATGAGATCCTTTTTGGGTTCCATAACCCAGCAGCAATTGGCCACCTTGGTACAGCAAAAACTGGAAAGGCTCTCTGAGGGCATTATTGCTGGCCTGGATGGTCGTGTGACGTACACAAGTACATCCAAGCCCATGACTTGTGCATCCGCAACAAGTCAAGCAACAAGGCTACAACAGGATTCTTGAAGCCCCTCCCAGTGCCTAACTCCTCGTAGGTCGAAGTGAGCATGGGTTTCATCATTGGCTTACACCTTGTGGCCATGATGTTATCCTCGTGGTGGTGGAATCTTTGACCAAGATGGCGTATTTCATGCCCACAACCACGCATGCCACTACCGAGGAAACACATCTTTTGGGACACTGTTGTTCGGTAGCATGGGCTACCGTTACGCATTATCTTGGTTTGAGATGTGCGGTTTTCAAGTAAATTTTGGCAAGCCCTTGGTGAGATCTTTGGCACCTGCCAAACGATTTCCACTGCTTTTCATCCACAAACGAATAGACAGACTGAACGGATGAACCGAACTCTGGTGCAGATGATCCGAATGTACATGGATCCTTTGATGGATGACTAGGGTGAGTTTCTCAGTTCATGAATCCACAAAGTTGACACCGTTCTTTCTGAACTACTGCCGACATCCGATGGGACCCGTCTCCTTGGTGAGGCGCGGGGGCGACGAGAATAACGTACCCTCCGCCCAGGCCTTTGCTGATCGCATGGAAACTCTCCGTCACGAAGCACGTGAATACCTCCATGGATCGAGACAGCGCCAAAAGGCCTATGCCAATGCTGGTCGCCATGATGTCACATTTTCTGTCGGCGACCAGGTACTTTAAGCACAAAGAACATGCGTCTCAAGACGCCTGGAGCAAGGAAGATCCTCCCTAAGTGGGTCGGACCATTCACGGTCACTCACGATATTGGTAAGGTTGCGTACCGCCTTGCTCTTCCAAAGGTCATCAAGATCCATGACGTATTTCATGTCAATCTTCTTACACCTTGTGCAGCATCAGGAACGGTTCAGCCACCGCCCGTAATGCTCGCAAGCGACGGTCCGTACGAGGTACATGGGTTCCTCCAACATGGCGAATGTACACGCGGTAGAAATGTTGTGAAAGGATACCTCGTGAGCTGGGCCTGTTTTGGACCTGAACACAACAGTTGACAGCTTGAGAGTCGTGTCTCGGCCGCCATGATCAAGGACTATTGGCAAGACCAGGCTGCTCGCTTTCGCACCTGTGCCCCCGGGGGTGCCATGCTGGCACAAGCCCCACGCAGGGAACCTTCACCTGTCAAAGTACAGACAAGAGCACAACGGCGGCGATCTCAGACGCATGGGGACGCCTAGGCTGATGGTCGCAAGGACGCTCCTCGCAAGAGGGGGAGGAATCGTTAGCCGTGAAAACTTTTTATGTGAATTTGGCTGAGCTATGTACGATCTTGTGCTCATGAAGGATATCAATCTCAATCTTTAGAGTTTTCTTTTCCTGTGAAATGGCGCATGATCGAATAGATGCACCTAATGATTGTTTTGTTAACCAACAAAGCATGTCTCCTTCCACCAACATCCAATCTAGACCCTCTTGAACCGAGGACGGTTCAAAGTAAAGGGGGAGGAATGTAACAGACCTAGCATGAACTATGCCACTTTGTTACGTGACATAGATAGGCACCATTATTCCTAAAATGGTCTACCATGTCCTATGCTTAGAAAAGCAGGGGTATTCCCCACTTTGGTCGTTCGACGGCGAGGGGGACCCCTCGTCGACCAGCATCACGAAGAGGAAGCTTTGTAGAAGCTTCCTCCTCGCAAGAGCGCGACCGGGTAGTACCTCGCACTATCCGGCCATGACTGGAGGTTTCGCAACCTCCAGCGACAGAAAGCGAGCCCATCGCAAGTATTCGCAATGGGCTACGCAGGGCTCACGCTGTCGCATCGGGCATGACCCAATGCGACATAACAAGGGATCCCGCCCATCAAGGGGCCCCTCACAAGGCCCCTCGCCATGACAAGGGGGCTCGCAAGGGGCCACCAGCCGCCATTTCGGAGGGACCACCCGGCCGAGTGCCACCTCCACTCGGTGGCGTGGCGAACACAATTTTATAAACGTGTTGAACACGCCATCAGACGAGGGGTGTGGAGTGGTGGCAAAATACCCTCGCACTCGCGAACATATTTTGCCACCACCTCCCCATCCTTAATCACGCCGGAAACTTAGGGTTTTTGCGTGGACAACACAATGTAGTTTAACGGATTGACTCGATGTGAGAAATGTATCTAGTCGATTCGCATCAACCCGCCGACAACATAGACAGATAAAATAATATCCTCCATCCTCCCTCTTGGGTTGCCTTATGACGAGAATGGACCCCGCAGCCCGACCTTGGTCGGGGCATACTCGTGAGAGGAGTCATCTGCGAGAGACTTTACTTCACGGCGAAATTAATCTCCACGACCAACCTGTACAATTGGCACGAGCAATGGGGTCCCGAGGGCTCACTCACACACAGAGGCTCGCACCTCGTTGAACCGCCGTGTTACATTACGTGGTAAAAAAAAAAACAAGGGGGTCATCACTCCCTCACGACCAAGCGAAAACACCCTTTTTTGTTTTCAACATTTTTTATACACGCAAACGCAAACCGCAATCAAACAACACCCTGAATCACATTGGGGGTTTTAAGGTTTTAGTTCTGCGCGGGCTCCTGCTGGGCCCCATGGTAGCGGGCCCAGCAGGTTCCCTTTCAACGCATGGGGAGTCTCGAACTCCCCTCAAACTCTAAGTAAACCTCCCCCCGGTAGTATTACAAACCCTTCAACAAAGGGGTTTGTGATACTACCGGGGGGCACCGCATGCCATGCGTCGTTAAAGCATGGCATGCGGCGTTGTTATGAATGATCGCCTGTTTTCTCTGTTACTGAAGTGGCAGTAGCGGCGGCCGATGGGTAGTTAGGTTATTTTTCATCGAATGACGGGCGATTAAGGCATATATTCATACTATTCGGGTATATGTGGTTTGAACCTAATTGGAAGTTGAGAGACTGCACAATGGATAGGATAAATTGGCATTTAATCCTGGTTTTTGCTCTTTCCTAATGGGAGGTGTCGGATCTAGCCAGATGATAAGAGTTTTGAACCTACCTGATTCCTAGCCTATTGGATGCTCAACCTTGATAGCGCTGGTTGCAGAAGTAAGCCGACCTGGACGGCTGAATCTTTGTCTTTCCGCCCAGGCAGTTCTGGCCGTCATTTATTCGAAAAAAGTTCGCACTGCTTGTTGGTGATATACTGACGCGCTAGCCTTCACACATCCATGACGGTTTGAACGCAGGTCCTGTTCTGTTCTTCGTAACTAGTTGGGTTTAGCAGGAATGAGTCTGACTCAAACACCTACAACAAAAGTTTATTTTACCATACACACTGCCCTTAAAAAACTCGCCGTTTAGCCGGCGTACCAGGTAGGTCTCTGACGTCAGGTCGGAGTTAGGCGCTTACGACATTTGCCGGCGGACTTTGCCATGCGCTATTGCTGGCCGTCACATGTTTTTAAACATATTTTTCGGAACAGTCTCTCGCCTTTTACACCTGTCCTCATCGTCGCAAATTGTCGTGGCGACTGCTTAGGTCATCGCCTCGGACAAGTTTGCCGCAACGGATATCCTGGCTAATCCGCCCTGGCGGAGAGTACGAGTTCGTTCTATCCCGCCATTGCGAGCGTGTTGCAAGGGTATACGGCCGGTACACGAGGTAGCGAGTGATGTTCGCGACGGCTCGCTACACAGGTGAAGGCATCGTCGACCTAACAAATCACTGTTTACGTCGGAACCCCACCTACGATTGATTGGCCCATCCGCTGCAGTTCGACGGCAAGGGCAGGCTGCATTTAAGAGAGCTGGTTGATGAAAGAGCACTTTTTGTGCATGAAGATGTTCAGTAGCACGTGAACGAGTGGACTAAAGCTCAGACCCTCTGGCTGGCAATCGTGGACATACGGGGGCCATTCGATCCTTATATTGATCTACACAGTTTTTTTTTTTGTTGGCTTGCGCCCTAGAGGTGGCAACCTACAACTGTACCTTTCGGCAGGAACTTTTCAGGAAACCTGTTGTTCCACGTGGGGGAAACCACTCCAGGGAAGGTACCCCGAGGGGTTATGTGGGAGTCGCACCCACAAAAACCACCCCTAGTGATAGTCTCGTAACGCTCTCAGCGACAAAGGAGGATCCATAATATCGATATACACCGTGCCATCGAAAGGCACTTGATACAGTAGAACGCTGGACGTAAATTTCCGTGATTCTTTATGTCGCCCATCGTTGACCGGCTGCCTTGCTTCTTTCGCAACAAATCTCAAACAAAATCCGAAATGGAAATGTATTTGTGCGGGACGAAATTGCCGTCGGGGATGATAGTCGGGAGAGAGAATTGATTGAAGCGAATCGGAGGAGGTTGGGCAAGAAGTGACAAAAGGAGGCTAGCTAAAGTAGAGGAGGAGAGTACCCTCATACGACCACACTCGGCATGCCACAAGTGGATTCCACTTGCTTCGTTTCCGTCCATCAAATCGCGATGTTTGAGTCCTTATCAAAAACGACAAACGATATGCTGCAGAGGGACTACAGTAATGAGCGAACAAGATGGAAATGGACAGAATGCATTTTCAACATTTCGTGGGAAAACAGAATGTTTCCTATCAAGTTTTATTATCATTATTCGGATTCACAGTTTTGCTGTCAATCTCATTAATGTAGAGTGCATACAACAGTCACTATTACAAGAAGCAAGCAGAATATTGTGAACAAAAGAGGTTACCCAGATAAACAGGATTCATTCAAACAAAACGCTTGTGTCATCCATGAAGGATATGAAGTGTATTTCCAAAAGTGTTGGAATTATATAGCACACACAAGAGACCATAAAGAGGAACAAAAGCCAGTCTTAAGCCTCCTTTGTTTGAGGGTGTTGAAGGCAAGCAATGCAGTCCAAAATGCATTCAGAGTTTTTCTTTAGATACGATCACAAAGAACCAAGCGACTAGATACCCACCATGTCCAAAATTTAAGCTGGCATGCCCGCACCTACTATATTAGGCACGGCATGCCCAATACGAACTAAATTAAAGCTATGATATCCAAAGGTTGGAAAAAAGAAATGACGTATCCACAAAACATTTATGTCGTCAATGCATGGAATGCTACGTCAGAATGCTAACGTCATCATTCTCCTCGAACAATGACAAACCCCTCTTTGGAAATGTTTGTCATTGTTCGAGGAAGGGGCTTCCGTAAGGTTTGCATGGGGTTTGCGTGCGGGCATGTGCTGGGCCCCAAGGAACTGGGGCCTAGTAGATGCCAGCATAAAAAATAAAACCCTCAACCCTGAAAGTAAAGAGGGGTTGGGTTTGAAAATAACATTTTTGTAATCTAGAGGTGGATTGTGTGTCATGGAAAACAGTCCAAATTTTGAAATGGGCATTTTTGCTTGATTGTGACACTAATAACCCTTTTTTTGTTTTTCCATGCGCAACCCCCCTCTTACGATGAAGGTTTTATGTTTTGCACGGGCTCTAATCGTGTAAAACATACTAAACCTTAAATGGTGATAAGGGGGTTTGAGTGTAAAAACAACAAAAGGGTCATCACTCCATCGCGATCTCGCAAAGGAGTGAGGGTCATGATCGAGCCACGATCATATGACCCTCGCCGACATGCTCGATCAGCGTAACATGTAGATGATCGAGCATGGCGAGCAAGGGCCGGATACCTAGTTCCTGGTTTTAAAGAGCTGGGTATGCGGAGTCCAAATTTGGACTTGTGGGTATGCCAGCTTAATAGTTAGCATTGTGTGGGTATGCGAGCTACCATACTACACTTGAATTTTGATTTCTTAGTTTGAAGAATTTTGCTGCTCTTGAATTTCGTTCATGAATTCAGTGAACCTAGTTATTTAGGTGGTACCTTCGGATTCATTGAACGAAATCCCAGCAACTTGAAATTCGACAACGAACCTGTTCTACTCCGAGCGCTTGTAATATTCCAGACCGTCCATCGTTTGTCGGGTGATCGGGGGATGAACGAGGAATGTGCGTCGCCCATGAAGTGGCTTGCCACGTGTCTAAGTTTAAACCGTTATAACCGATTACGTAAGACAAGTCGATTCGCAAATCCAAACGACCGTCTAAGGACGCGCTTCCTGATTTCGAGTTTTGAAATTCGACGTCCAACAATCTTTCTCGCAACAACGCACTGTCATCTGTCACTCTAAAATCAACCGAATCTCTCAGCCGACAATAATGGATCGCTTTCTGTAAAAGGTGACGCCAGGGGAGCATGCCCGACGCATCGCCCAAGCTCTGCGCCATGGACCATCTGCCCGTCCGCCTCCTCTTAAGCGACCCATCGGCAGGACTTGCAAGGTCCATTTCCTCCACATCAATGACACGGACGAATTGCAGCCTTGCATGCAAGTTCATGGGCACGTTTGACGAAACGGCCAAGCCTCTTGCTTCTCCCCTGAGTGTACCCAACAACGTTCCACTTGTGTTGTGTGCCCCTCTTGAGCCTTCCAGACAATGACGTCTTGATGACGGTGTCGGGTGCTCACGTGACCACGAGGCAGCTGCAATCTGCATGCGTATGCATTAGCAATCCACCGGGACCACCAGCACACCGCCAGGTGCCAAGCTTAAGCCCACGTACGAGGAGAAAGGCAAGGCAAAGGTCATGGAAGAGCCCCCAAAGCGCCGTGCACCAATGACCCGCATGCGTACCGGTCCCATGCAGTTCAAGGAGCCCACATCAAACCATGTGTATGACAGCGACAGTTATTCTTACGTGGTTGTGTCCAGCGACGAAGCTAACAACATATAGTAAGGTAGCAGCAGTGATGATGCCAAAAACAACATCGAGAGTCACATGCAAGACAAGGATGACACCACTAACACCGAGGTGCAAGCTCTACAGCTTTTCTACGCAACATCATCTGAAAGTGGCAATGGGGCATCGATGTCAACAAAAAGGGGTCTGTATTACAACTGGTTTGGGTCTGGACACTTCCAAACCATTTACAAGGCCATGAAGTAGCATAAGACAGCATACATCATCGTCAAGCATCTATAGAAAACGTTTCGTACCCTTGATGGGTTCTGCATCTACGACCGTCTTTCTCCATCGACTGTTTCAGGTTGGTTCGAGCCAGGAAGCCTTTTTTGGAAGCCCCAGTACAAGGACACCATTTTGGCATCCTTGACGACATCTGCTGCACCTCCAATATTGACGAACAAGAAGCAGAAACGGGGTTTTCACAGAAAGAGGGCATGGCTTGAGACACGTCCGGAGATCGTCATTGAAATAATAAAACTACTACAAGATGCATGGGCAGTAGGTAACACCCTCAACAGCAAGGTTATCACAAAAGAGATCTGCGGAGTCGTGGCCAGTTTTGCACTCGACGAGCTTGAGGATTTGGGTGGACGCGCTTTTTCGCGATAGTGGGTACGAAAGTTTGTCCATCGCGAACCAGGGTGGTCTTGGCGGTGTGGGACTACCGCGGCTTAAAAGCTGCCAGTAGATTGGGAAGTGAATGTTCTGAAGTTTCATCAACATGTTTCCATCATGTGCTCTTCGTACAACATCAACCTTTTCTTCATCATCAATGGTGACCATACAAGGGATCAGCTGACGCCCAGCGCCGACCACACTTTTGCCCCAATCGGCTCAAAGGACGTGGGTATTCTTGGGATTGACGACAAGTGCCAGGTCATGGCCCTTCTAACATGCACCATGCCAAGCTAGATGCTGCCGCTGTAGCTAAGTTTTGGTAGAAGAAGCAAGAGTTCGATGCCACGTGGACATAAATCGCGGAAGCTGACGGACACAAGTGCGCTGCTCTCCTTTGCGCCCAATTTCTCAGCAAATGGCGAGACCACACGTGACTGGATCCGTGGGGTGGTTCTACCCTACTACAAGTGCATGTTCTATAAGATGCGCGTGGTTGAGGGAGAGGCCAACATGCTGTTAATCCTGGATGCATAGCGTCGACATGCATGCGGCTCATTTTAGCAATGGCTGATGGATAACTTTCCATACATGCGTACATGTTAGGTGCCTCCAGGCTGCACATCAAAGGCATAGCCGTGCAACGCAGGTGTCATTCATCCACTCAAGAACATGATCGAGGAAGAGTATCCATCATGGGGTACAAGCGGCATTAGTGCAGAACTCCTCACGTCGGTCGGTATGGCAGTCCTCAAAGAGGAGGCATGTGGATGGTTTCTTCGTGAATGGGATTACGTTAAAAGCGAAGAGATTATCAAGGCTGCATGGGCGAAGACACAATTCCCCCCCGTGTTCACTTTCGCATTTCAGCATGAGGCTACACCACACATTGGCGAGCTGTTGTTTGCATCGAACGTGGTGGAGAAGGATAATGTCGTTGTGTAAAGTAGTGACGTGCATGATGTACTATTCAAAGCTTTTTAAATTTCCTTCAAAGCTTCGTCGCTGACTCCGTGCTCGTCGTAGTTTTGGCAATGTTCGTCGAAATTCATCAAAATCGACATGTCTTTATTTTCGCCCCTTGCATCACAGATTTCAGTCTATAAACTTACGAATTATTTTCTTGCTATGAACCCGAGTAGCCAAAAATTATCTAAAAATTATGGTTTTGAAATGAATTATGTGCAAGTTTTGAAATTCGACTTATGACAGATTTGTTGAACAAACCAGGCCGAAAAATAAATTTTAATAGAAATTCAAGTGTAGTAGGGTTGATGACAAAAATGGCCATGTGTAAAATCCTGTGTAAGTCATAATAGTGAATCTCCCTCCCACTTAGTTAGGGCTTTGTATTTTATTATGATTCATATTCTGGTGCAAAACTATGTTTCAAATTCGATAATTGACATCAGTCAAGTTGTTTTATGACACTCCATAGCCTCATCACTTGAGAAGACATTATGTGATTTGACCATTAAGTGAAGTTTTATTTCAATTGTCACCCAACAACTTTGTCCAATTTCCTGCGGGATTGCTAAGGCATCTCTCATCTAGGTGTGTGTGTTCTAGGATTGTGGTAGAGTTATATTTGGATGTCATGAAAACCGAGGACGATTTCCATCTTCATAAGCAAGTAAAGCCTTGAAATGATGGGTGTCACCATCCATTCAATGGAAAAGATTTTTAAACAATTGAATTTTGGTTATCATTGATCTTCACAGTTACCATGACAACACCGATGTGGCCTCAATGTGGTATGTTATAAAATTTGCCTTTTTTATGTCATGCTTCACGGTTGTATAAATGATTTCTCATTAGGACCATTAAAGAGAATGGAAAAGTAGATCAAATATGTAAAAAAGGACCATCTTTAGAAGCCTTCTAAAATATGCTTCATAAATTATAAAAAACTATGATAACACCGATAGTTTTCCATGAACCACCGTAAAGGGATTTTTAATTTTCTAAATAGGTCAACAGGTTAAACAAAAGCTCACTCGCTAGTTGCTTGACCAAAAAGTCACACTCATGAATGTTACATGAGTAAAACATTGAATGAATATTCTACTTGATACCCTTCACTTTTTCTTCCATTTAAAAGATAAGAAGCTGTCAATAGTTAAATCTAAACGCCATCTCTTTCTTGAACTTCAACCTGACTTGCAAGTATTGAAGGAGAGCGTGTCACATACAAGAAAAAATTGTTGTAGAAAAGTTGTGCTATTCCTATTATCAATGTTGTTGAAATGTTGTTAATCTTCACTTGGCATTGGTTGACTACAATGGCAAATATTTTGAACATAACTCTTGTGATAAATGATTCAAAAGGAAATTCTAAAATTCTTAACCAAACCCCCTCTTACATAAGTAGAATTTGAATCAATCTTGACATTTGGTTTCATCTTCTTCGATGGACGAGCACTTATTAGTTTGCATTCTCTCCACTATGCATTTCAGAATTTTGGTGAGAATTGTTTAATCACGGAAGATTCAGATAAACTTGTGGCGAGAGAATACTCTGGTGCAACAACTTGATAAGTGATTCCCCATGGACAATATGAAGTAAACAATAAGAAACTAATTATACCCGTAAAAAATCGTTTATGGTACCGACCTTGCTTACTACAAGACATGGCCATGTTCAACATGTTTTCTTCTATAAATGAAAGCATGAAGTAGATTTGTTATTTGAGGTTCGTAGTACTTGATGCTTCAAGCTTTGAGGAAATCCATTCACTAAGTTTCCTAAAAATTAATATGTGGTTGAATTTCTAAATAGCTTGTCAATGTTTTCAACATGTACATGTTTGTAGGCATTTTGTAATGATGCAGCGCATAGTGACGATGTAATCCTCATTATTTGAGGACATATATGCAACAAGATTTTCTCCCCTACCAATCTTTTAGAGGAAAAAAAGTTGATGGCCCAACTAGACATGTTGTATGCTACGATGTAGTCAATATTGAATTGAAGAAAAATAATCAAATCAAGTTTCAAAGTTGCTTTAAGGAAATTATCCTTGGTTGTTTTATGAAACAAGATTAGAGTGAGGTATTGACATTGTTGGTCAATCCTTTCAAAAAGAATCTAAGGAACTCAAGACTAGATGTACAATTTTACTTCCTTGAAATTCTGTGAATTGTGTAACAAACAATAATTACCAATATATCACACCTATGATGTGAATGAAAGTTTTTGCTAAGAGACCCATGACCCCCTCCTATGGAAGGGTGTGAAGTGTGTGGGGTTTTTGAATGAACTAGTGCGCTTGGTATTCATAGGAAAATACATTTATCTTAAACTAAGTGCATGAGATTTTCTATATGGGATGTATGACCCTTACTAATATGGGGTGATGATTGTATGGGGCTATTGAATAATGGCTGTGCGCTCCTTTTGCATTCAAAAATGTATTTTTCATGTAATCCGTGCGTGTTTTTTCTCTTACATGGAACATTGGATCCCCACGCATATGGAGGGGGTGGGGTCTAGTGCATGGGTGTTGTGTATGAGGTTAGTGCGAACGCTCTCCATAAATGTGTTTGTAAATCATGCACCAATTTTGTGATTTTGTCTCACATGGAATATGGACTCCCACTACTAAGGAAAGGTCTAGTGTATGAGGCAAGTGCATGAGGCTAGTGCGCCCATTATCCTTACCAAAATACATTTATCACTTAATGCGTGTTACTTCTCATATATGGGACCTTTTACTTGCACTCCCTTTGTAGGATCAAGTGCACATTTTGCATTGATCTCACACTTAGTGTGTTGTTTTATTTCTATATGGAGCGTTGCATGCCCACCCTTTGAGTGGGTTTTTATGCGTGTGTAGTCTATATGGAGAATCCAATCATTTTCCCTAGAGAAATACTTTTAACCTATTCTTAGTGAGTGATTTTGCCTTGTATTGAAAATTGGACCCTTACTCGCATAGAGGGTTCCATTGCGCAAGGCTAGTGTATGTCGACAGTGCGCTTGTTCTCCATAAAAAAATCCACAAATAGTACATTTTGTGTCTGATTGTATTCTTACGTGGGACCTTAGATCCGTTGTCCACTGTGGGGGTCGAGTGTGGTGGGGTCTAGTGTCTTGCTATTGTACGAGGAGAATGGGTTCATTGTCCATATAAAATGCACTTATGCTGCACTTAGTATGTGATTTTTCATTACATTGTACCATGTATTGTTGGCCATTCCTTCAAGCAACCTTGGCTAGGTTTTCAGTTATGGATTCAAGAATTTCTCACTCATGATGTTATGATTCCCCTTGATCAAGTAGTGTTTGGATGGCTTCACAAAATTTGAAACTATTGCATTGAACCAGGATTGACATGTATGATCTTGTCCCAATATCCATTGTCAAACTTTGTAAATGAAAGAATTTGTGTATCTTTATTGAATTGGTTCACATGGCCAGTCGGTAACGTAGATTATTTGAGTATTTCTATAGCTATTTAGACTTCATTTGAATTGATTTCTGTATTGTACATTTCAAACACTTGTGATTTTTTGTGAAGGTATGACACTTAAAATAGAGGAAAATCTTGTATTAACTAATATGATTCACATCGTAGTGGATGTTCACCTAATGAGAACCTTTTGCCCTTATTGCAAGAGGGAGAATTTGGGTTTGCAATTGTTCAAATCCTATCGAAAATACTATATACAGTCGAATTGGATTATTTGATAATTTATGAAATCGTTTTGAAGGTCTTGCTCGAGGCCATTGTTTTTTATCATAAACGGACATATATGTTGATTACTACATTTATGTTATGAATATTTGCCTACACATGGATTGAATGTTCAATTATTTCTTCTCATTCATATAATACAATGAAATCCACAAGATTATAATGGATCAAACACAATCATTTGGTTTCATATGGCCATCTTCCACGGAATAAATACAATAAATCAAGCCGTAGATTAGTTTTACAGAAGCTAAAGTTAGTGGACTTGCTTTGTCTTTAGAAAAAATTATGTCCAACTTTATAGAAGGAGGTTGAAGGTCTGCAAACTATCAAAAATCAAACACATGATCTTGCTCTTTCCGTAGAAACAATTCATGGATGGACGCTCAAATTTTAAATGCATTGTATAATAGGCCATAAAAGTGAGAAAATAAGAATTTATTATGTATTTCTATATTTATCTTAGGTTATTTCTATGGTCCAAGATCTGTCTACAATTTCATATCTTAAGCACATAAAATCCCTCCCCTTTCAGTTTTGACACTGTAGGAATGAACATAGAAATGTATCATGTTTTGAAAATAGAGAATAAAATGATGATCAACATAATGTAGATTTTCATAGGGCTTATAAAGTTTTTGCACTAGTGTTAGAGGAATTTATGTGCTTTTACTAGTTGATGCAATTACTTGAAAGTGTGCAAAGTGGGGTATTTGAACAAGGTAAAGCACATGAAATATTGAATCCAGGGATTTGTGTGCCCCATGGTACTGTGAGAATTTCACATCATCATCCAATGATTTATCAGAGGGTTGAAGTTGATTGATTGGAAAAAATATTGGTGTCTTTGAAGGAAGCCACATGAAAGATGAGGCTATGGATGAATTGTGATGAGATCAACAATGTGATGAGAAGCATTGAGAAAGGACAGGTGTTAAGAGGTAATGCATAACAATGAATAAGAAGCAACCTGAATGAGTGAGCCTAAAGGTGGAATCCCCATTGCATTAAGTTCTTACATCAGTGGAAGGGATGAAAAGAGCATTTTAAATAGTACGCATAGTGAATGGGCGTCAAAGGTGTTGGAAAGGATGTTTACATGTAGCTGTTTACCTTGCCTAAAATTTTAAACCAGAATTTGATGTAAAAACATAGTTTTATGTGTAGTATTGGTCGTAAACATAGATTATCTTGTTTGGGGATACATATTGAGATATTGTTTTTGTACATGTTTTCACTCAGTTTTCAAATGAACACCTTGAAAGAATTGAAAAAATTGATGTGACATAGATGATGGAAGTTTTGCCACCTACACTCATGGACAAAAACTCATCCTTTATGGAATGCAATGTAAATAAACACGTTCTTTTTGAGCCTAATTTAGAAGGAATAATTAAAGAATGTAGGAAACCAATGGAGAGTGAAATATCTTGAATGAGAAATTTATAGAATGTTCTTTAAAACATAAGAAATAAAATGCAATTATGAAATTAATGAGTAATTTTAATATTTATAATGAAGTTTTCTAGAGAAATGGGCACTTTATTTTTTATACCTTGGATATCTTATTCAATTTGCATCAAGTTCAATTCTCATTAGCGTGTGTATTTGGCTGATATGTGGCAAGAAAAACTTCTTCTCTGGTGATCATGGGTCTTCTATTTAGATTTTCACTTTTAAGCAAATGCCATAGGGTAATGAAGAAAAAATTTAAAATGATTTTTTCCCCTGGTCTCGAGCCCTTTATCGCAGAATCACGACCGTCCATGTTTGGAGGCATGGTTGGAAATGAGCAGGGGGTGTAGTATTTCAATTTTCACTTTTGAATGGAAAACAAGTGTCCACTATGGGTTCTAGGAAGATGGACACTTGTTTTTCCACTGAAAATTTGGATAGTGTTCTGGTGTGGAACACAATTGGTTGTGAAATTGGTTATTGAGTAGGATTTGATGGTCCATATTGCTCCGATGGATGTAAGCCATTATTAAGACAGATATATCTTTCCATGTAGTATGCCAAAATTGTACATTGTGCTTTGGATGCAAGTACTTATGTTTTTCCTGGTCGCCATGTTCGTGTTTCAGGTATTATTAAATATGCTAAATTATTTTCATAGGATGTGCCAGAAACTGAACACAAATTGTTACTCATGATCTTTTCTTTTAGTGATTTCAATCCTCTTGATGGACTGAGATGTTTTCTTTTCTTGTTTAGGTGGGATGACCGAATGCGTTCTACTTTGTGTTTCAAAGAGGGGCCTTAGGTTTTTCTGTCCACGCTCCACTGGTAGGCGCGCGTGGCAGATGCAAACAACAGGCTAGTTTGCACGGTGACATATCATTTTAAAAAGTGGACGGTTCACGAACCCCAGTAAACTACGCAGGATGGTTGTAGGCAGCTTCACAAGTCGGTTGAAGGCGACCTTGACAATATTCGTTGGGCAACCCGAAGCCTGACCATTGTGTAGCAGTTTGACAACTGCTAAGCAAACGGCTTCCGCCCCGCCTTCTCCGGATCTTCTGCAAGCGTGACTTGACTTCGTCTTGCCTGCTTGACCCACGTTGTTCACCTTGTCCGCTGAAAACGAACTCCAGACCTTTTGTTCTACAGAATTTCCTTAAATATCACCTCCATTAATAAGCTAAACGAAGCGATCAATGAACACATCGTGCTTCAGTTCTACAGTGAATCACACATTTTGATTGTCAAGTTGGAGATACAAAAAAGGGAACAATATTTGGATGATGGTGAAAAGCGGTAAAGTTTAGCTTGAGGCCCGGTGACATTTCCTCGAAGGCTGTGGATTATATTTAGTACTAGAGATGGGGGGTGTCGCCGCATTCTTGGTTCAAGGAGCGCGACGTGGGACGTGGGACATTCAAGCCTGACTACCGACAAATCCAAAAGTGGAAGAACGTCAGCACGCCAGCAATGTTTATACAGCTGGGAAGTCAATGCGTTGTTCCGCAGCATTTTTTTGTATCTTGTAGTGAGCGCCAATGACGTGTCAGGTAAGGGACTGACAGATTTCTGGTTCGGCAGACAATATTTGTGTCGTGCGTGTTTCAAGGGTGTATATTGTCGTGGAGGGTGTCCCGCGGACCTCCTCCACGACAGTTTGTCGATACAACATGGCAGGATCGGTAGCGAAATCAGAATTGTATCGATACATTTTTCGACTAGAGGGCGTCGTAGAGAGTCGCATGGCGATCCTCCGCGAGGCCCTGTAATAAGTCAACCGACTCGCGAACTCACGTCGCTGTTGACTTACTGTTCCGCTGGCCGAGGGATCGGGGCTCAATTCCCGGTGGGACATCAGCGCTTCACAATTTTTTTGTCAAGTTGTCGTGGGCTTCCGGTTCTGGCGCTGCCGCTCGCCTTATTAGCGCGTAGGTACATTTTTTCTGGGTAGCGCCTACAACAATAAATTTTTGTATTGGAAGAGGTTCGATGCCGCTCACTACACAAAAAAATGCTGCGGAACAACGCACAAGTCTTTGAACAATCGGGCCATTAGTGAAAACGGGGAACGATATTGACAATGGTGTTTTAGGACCTGTATTTTTAAGTACATGAAAATTGTCTACACCCGTACATTCTTGTGGCAATACGTCATTCGGCCTATACGCATCGGTCCGATAGAACAGTAGGCACGCCATAATGTTGGAAACTATAGACAACGTTCGTGATAGAATGACGCCTTTTCCTGATATTGGGGAGACAAATTCTTTGTCTGCTTCACCAATTTAAAGGGACTTCCCCCAAATTAATTTACATATATACTCCGAGACCCTGTTAACACGGGATTTAGTGGAACCCCGAAGCATAACATTGGGCTGTTTGAAAAAGTCGTTTCGCATGCCGTTCTCACAATCAAAACAGTCCGAGGCGAAAAGACGATCTGACGATCAGTCAGTTTTGATGAAATCAAGCTTTTACCATGGGAAGACTTCCGGCGAACGGCGGCGATTACAATTCCCCTATAAAGATCTCACTCCAACATTCTGCTGGACAACAAGTTCGCTGGTTAGCGCGATTCCCTAAACTGCAATGTACAGGCCTGGTAAAGAGTGGAAATGAATGCCCAACAATGCAAATTTCTCTCTCTATGTGCCTACAAGATTCCGCAATTTCACAAAACCATATTTAAGGCATCGTTTTATATTACAATTTTCGGAACATAAATTATGCCATACCAACGGTTCTATGGCGCTGGTCCACACTTGCCGGTTTGCGGCACGACGCAAAAGGCGCGGGCGGCAGTGTCCGAGTTGCGAGCTAACATGGCGTTGCGAAGCAAATGCCATATGATACTACCGTAGAAAGAATAGAGCGGCCACCGTAATACTACCAGCGAAGACATCAATGGTGCGAGCTAGTACGGATATTCCGAAAACGGTGCGAGCTAAACTTTTGCAACGTCAATGGTACGAGCTTATCCTCGCGTCAACGCGGATGGGAGTGAATCCGAATAAGTATAAGCTCGCACCATCTATGTTTTGCTCAGAGAAACGTTACAGAAAGATGATGCCAAAAAGCAACATGAAACGGACAACAAATACAGCGACAACAAGATTGACTTCGTTCAAGATCCCAACATTCATGGGAATTCCGCATTCCAGGAAAGAAGTGAAACAATCATTCAATCACAAAAAAATCGCAACTATGCAAGGAAAAATGAGGGAAACGACCACAAGTACCCGCGAACGGCCATGAAGGTATGCATACGACATTCACAAAACATCCGTTCCCGCATCCCACAACTAACTTGGCATGTTTCACATATACCACAGAACAAACAAAAGTTTCGAAAACATAAATCTCAAAGAATAAAATACTTTATCCATTAGAAAAGACAGTTTTGTCACTGTTTCCCAATTTTTTACAGCAACATACATCAACCATTATTTTGGTACTTTTATCAAAATCCAAATGTATATTTTAACATGTGTATCAACATCAATATTTCTATACATGTTTATATATATATATCTATAGCTATAGATATTAGTATAGATATGTATCTAAATATCTATGTCTATACGTATTTCTATTAGTATATCTATATCTTTGTCTACATCTATATCTACATACATATGTATAT
>SZWC01007798.1:0-5000 GCA_023375785.1 Penium margaritaceum | reverse complement strand
TGATCTTTGTAGATAATTGTGAAATATTTCATGCTTAGTGAGGGTTTTGCGTTTCCCGTTGGTCGTTTTTCTCTTTTATGTATCCAAGTTTGTCGTTGTGGTTGTAGGTGGTATTTGAGGAGCGTTTTCCGTTGTTCCTGTTCAGGCGCATTTAATGTATGCTCGTTGAGGAGGTCAAATCTTGACTCGTCCTTCCTTACGATTGCGGCACATGATGCACAATGAGTCCTGCAGGTTTTCGATGTCGTTTTGCGCGAACTTTCCTCCCTTTGAGTCCGATCAATAGTTTCTCTCTGAAAGTATGTAATGGTGCGTTGTTAGGAGCCTCGACGCGGCGAAGGATAACATCGCATCATGAACGTTGTCAAAGCATAGCTCGCACCTTTGTCGTTATTTTCCTTTAAGCTCGCACCATCTATGTCTTCGCTGTAATACTACCGTCGACGGCAAGTCCACGGCGAAGGAGGCAGAGACCCCCCCATTGGCTTCGCATGTTTGGACCCAGTTCTGGGGCATGTCGACATCGTCGAAAAGGCACTTTTTGGAGCGAAAACTTTCCGCTGCAGAGTTCTGTGGTGGCTAGGTATATTTGATATTCAATAGTCGATTGAAGAAAACGAGCAGGCGGATGGTAGTGATCTACAGCCTCATGAATTTCTCCGCTTGTTGACTTGCCACAACCCAGGTGACCCGGTTTGAGTCTGGTTGGCCCGGTTCTTGCGGGTCAACGGGTTCTGCCGTAAAACATTTACGCGCGAACCAGGGTTCCGTTTCCACCAGTTGGCAATAAGAAGTCTGCGGCACAGTCTGCAACGGAGTCCGGGAGACTCTTTGCGGCAGCCTCTGCGGCAGCCCGTTTTAGCCCACTAGTCCTGCCGTGCCGCATTCCGGTAGGTGTGGACGAGGCCTTATATGATTCTACTGCTGTTCACTAAACTCAATAATACTCAACCTTTGGATTGAGGTTGTGGAATCCACACTAAATTCTTCATTTCACAATCTAATGCCACTTGTTACATGCAAGACATGTTATTGGGCAACACAATATGATGTCAAACATCATAATTGAAGTGATTGAGTGAAAACAACAACAGAATGTTCATAGAAGAAACATAATTTATCACATTTGGGCCGTTCAAGAACTTATTTATTTTCAGCATAAAACTTCACCATGTACCTTTTGGAGTGTGCAACCATTGTTTAATGGGGAATCTTTCATGTAAGAAAATATTTGAATGTTCTAAACCTTTCTAGTTATATGAAAATAACATAATCTTGAAAAACATCAAATATATCAACATGAAACTCATCTTAATGAAGGGGTTACCATATGACGGCCCATCACAATACAAGCTGTTTTTATCATTTTTCAACCATGGAAAAGTTTATCAATTTAAATTCCTAACACACCATATTTTTGAGCAAGAACTCATTTTTTACTCGAATCCTATGAAAAAATCTGTGAAAACAAGGTGTGGCATGCGATGACGTAAAACATTCATGCATGACCTATCAAAACTTGATTTCATGGACAAGGTGATTAGTGAGTACACTAGCTTCATTTAATGTTAGGCTTAACAGAGGAAATTTTTTAATATGAAAGTTCGTTATATGAAGTGTTGTTGTTCTTAGAAAATTACCACAAGAAAATTCCCATGTTTGAGTAAGTTTCAATAAAAAAATTCCATTACAAAGGAAAACAAATGGTGATTTAGAACTTAAATGCAAAAATATAAAATCCGTTTTACATATGTTTCACATCTCTAATGTGTTATCTTCTTCATGATGGATTGTCTTGTCATAAGATATCAATTATTTTGAATCATGGACATACTTGTTCTTTTCTTGACATGGCATTATTTTTTATGGTGTAGAAAACGGACGAGGATTGCAAAGCATAGGCCTTGAATATGTAATTTGAACTTTTTTTAGGTGCCTGTTTTAATATCACTGTCACCATACCAAGTAATACGTTTTTGTTGTGTTGAGCATGAACCATCTACTTTCCATCATGAACCCATGCACATCACAGGTTAAGAACGGAAATGCAACAAAAATATTCCTCAAGGTTTAGTCCTGATTGCAAAAGCCATTTAAGACATGAACTTAGTTTCCAAATACTACTATACCATGGTTCTAACTCAACATTGATACATAAAATTTCCATTATCCTCTAAGATACCACCTTCTTTGTTTGACAAATTGTTCTTAGCACTTATTCGAGATTGTGAAAGATAGTTATAGTGCACTCATCTTCAAAGAAAAGTTAACTAGGTTTTGTACCTTGAATGTAAGAGAGTGAATAATCAAAGATTTTAAGTTTTCACCATGTAAAAAAACTGTGTATAGCTAGAAACTTAGATTTTTTAACTTGAATGCTTTTCTGTAATCTCTTTGTTCTTGGTTTCCTTCCTGATTCCTTTTTAAGAACACATTATCACCTAAAATACACTTTTTATTGATTCCCATGTTGTCTCCCATGTAATCATATATTCAACATTAAACAATTACCCTACTACTTTATGATTCTGTTATTAATTGTTTGTAAGTGACAAAATTTGCCCTATTTAGGTTAAAAGTTGATTTTTATTTCATGTATAAGGAATACGTTTTGATAATAGTTTTCTGTTTTTCTATGATTTTTGGTTTGATAGGTACATATATTCATGTTTTAAGCCAATTCTGAGTGGCATTTGGGGCCATATGAGTGAAAAAAACAAATATTGACAACACCATGGTGTAATTTCGCTGTAATTAAATACATAAAAATAAATATTTTCAAAAACTAAATTAAAATTTCGGTTGTAAATAATTGAAAATGACGTATTCCTAAATCACTAGGGTAATATAAATTGTGAAAAGCTTGAAATAATAACACATTTAGCCCTATGTAAACAACGTTTAATCTTGAAGCCATGTGATGCTATGGAAAACCTCAAATTTGTTTGAGTGAGTGAAACATATGATGGTTTAACATTCCAATGTGGCTTAGATGACACACATATCAGATAATACTATACGATGTGAAAAAAAGATTGCATGGAAAGATCAAGTTTTCTCTTGAGATCAGAATAAAAGGGTATAGAATGTGCTTTAGGAACCAGTTGCACATGATGAGAATGTATACTTCTGAAAGCAACAAAATGCAAGCTAATACACAAGCACCTAAGTAAAGAGGACTTGTTAATGATTAGATAGGTTACGTGTAGCCTGAACAAAATGTTTTCATAGCATCACCTCAATCATGCACGAATCCTAGACCCTTGAGTCTTAATGGGTACATGTTGTGCAGTTCAAAGGTGGATCCTGATCGATAAGCGCTATGAAGTAGTATGGTAACATGAACAATCTTACTCTGAAGCATGATGAGCAAGACATCTTCTAAAAGATTTTCATGTGAAGAAGTCACAAAGCTTCCTTTAGGAGGAAGCTTCCATTCTGAGAAACGAAGTTTAATAGAACAATTCATTACTTAAGTAAGCTTCCACAAGGTGGAAGCCTCTCTGGAGTAAGGATAACGTGGTAGGTGACATGAAGTTTTGGAAGGGTAATGAACTTGCCAACACTTATAATATCAAAGGTCAAGGTTGATTTACTTATCACCACTTGCACACTTTCTGCTACAATCTCCAAAACATCGGTAGAAAATGTGAGAATTCTGCTTGAGATTCATGTTCATGCCTTGGTATCTAGAGATTTCTTAATGCAACTATGAAAGGTCCCTTAAAGACCCATGTAACCATTGGAGTTGCTTGCCAGTTTGGTTGGACAAAGAAGGCAATTACCCCTTAAGGTCCTTATAAGCTTGAAACGTTCTACAAACCTAAGAGAGGGTCCCATGTGCACACCTGAAAGACACCCAAGGCCTGCCACCCTTAGAGGAGAACGACTTGATATATTCAAAGCGCTTGATTGTTTAGATGATGGACATGTCTAGGCCTCTGGTTCGATGGCCTTGACAAACGAGGAGGGTGTTATACCTTACATAAGGACTAGGATTTTTGTTAGAACGTAGTGCATAGCTCTTTGTTGTTGTTCTTTCCTATTGAATAATGGTATTTTCCACTATTTTCAATGCTAATATTTTGCCATTGCTGGTCTCTCTACAAGGTAGACAAGGCATTCTTGTTGCACAAAAATTATCCATACATAGTAAGGAACTTTCTTGATACACTCAAGCAAAGATTTAGTTGAAAACACTTGGTAATCATCAAACTCAAGTTACTGCATTGTTTGAGTTGGGTAAATCAGAAGTACGGATTCTGAAGAATATCATTAGATTTATGAGACAAAGCACTTGTCTTTAACTGATTTATTATTGAATATAAAATCTAATTAATCCTTAAAATAATCATTATATGCTCATAATACATTGGGAAATACATTCCACTCAAACTTATTGCACAATTTTTGGGATCATTTTATGTATTTTTTAAAATTTATCTTTGCTTGAAAGGTGGAGATTATGAGAAACTCTTTTATTTGCATTACCTCCAAATGGAGGGAACATGAACATAACTATACTATGTCCATTAGGCTTTTTAATACAGTACCTTGTTCAAGACATTTCAACCATAGGGAAGAATGAATAACTTAATGTGCAATGGTGAAATCTTTTTGAATGTTATTTAAGTTGTATATTTTGTATTTTCAAGAAATTCAACCAACCACCTTCGCCGAAAAAAGAATTCATCCCACGACGACCATAGAGTTCTTTAGCATTTTCCTCATTTTATCACCTAGAAAATAATTCACAACAAAATTCATTCAGCAACCTCGTCTTCATTAAGGACCATCAATATCTAGATACACATATTTATGTATGTATTTCTACATGTATCTTTATATGTATATCCATACCTTTATCTATATTTATATCTATATCTATATCTACATCTATATCAATATCTATATCTATATCTATATCTATATCTATATCTATATCTATATCTATATCTATATCTATATATATATCTATATCTATATCTATATCTATATCT
>SZWC01007797.1:36003-82438 GCA_023375785.1 Penium margaritaceum | reverse complement strand
GGAGAAATATCCAAAAAGGTCCTTGGTCTTAGGATTGCCTTGTCAGAGTGTGCTGACTAGGATAAAGGTACCTCTCCTTACTTTTTAGGTGAGGTGAGATCCTTGTGTGCTAGCCATGGACACATGGCGATTCTCCATGGGTTTGTGGGTTATGTGACCACTAGGAGTGTGCCATGAGAGCATTCTCTAGCTCTCTAGGTCGTGTGTGAGTGGTCAGCCTGATTGCTAGGCTGATTTCCTCCCTTGTGTGAGATTATGGATTCTAGTGTGTGAGCCTTAGCCTCCATGGCTAAGTGGTGTGGCTTGTGAGAGGGCTGACTTGCCCAAGCTCTAGCTCTATATGTACTCCATCATTTTGAGTGATTGAACAACCATTCTTCAGCACAAGTGATGCCCTTTCAGTCCCACATGCTCGCTGCTCCAAGGCTCCCTCTCTCCTCCAGATCCAACAGGTGATGCTCAGCGCTTTCCTTGGATGACGGCGCTACCCCTGCTTCTGCCAGAAATCTGTCTGACAGAAAATGGACTGTAGGTGCCAGCAGACTAGGAATTTTGAAAAACTGACCCCACCACTGGAAAAGTCAGCTCAAAATCTTTCAGATCGACCCATAAAACAGGGTCATCAACAGGGGATTTTGAAAGATATGCCCTCTTGAAAACAGGATATGCTTCTGCTCCAACTCCAACTCAGACCAGCCAGCTTGTAAACGGCGTTTCTCCCAAACGAATCAATGGACTGCAAATAGGTTTGCACCAATGGAAAGCTTAGAAAAAATACTACAATTCGCATGTGCCACTTTTTAAATTTGACAAAGAAACAAGAGAGTTATGGTCATCACAAGGCGACAATCTTACTCATAGAGAAGAGTGTAGCCCTGGCCGACCTCGTTTTGAGCATAACTCTCAATCCAACTGTTGGATCTTTGCGATCTTGGGCTCGTTAGAAAGCTTGTCTCTTGAAATTGAAGATCAAGTGGTTGATTGTCAAATTTAGTGAAGGTTTCACCCCAACCCAACACTCTCAAAGTGACGGCCTGTGCTGGCTGAAAGTGGGAGAACTTGGCTCTGATACCAAATGTTGTCACTTGAGGAGAGAGGGAGCCTTGGAGCAGCGAGAATGTGTGATTGGAAGGGCATCACTTGTGCTGAAGAATGGTTATTCAATCAGTCAAAATGATGGAGTACATATAGAGCTAGAGCTTGGGCAAGTCAGCCCTCTCACAAACCACACCACTTAGCCATGGAGGCTAAGGCTCACACACTAGAGTCCATGATCTCACACAAGGGAGGAAATCAGCCTAGCAATCAGGCTGACCACTCACACACGACCTAGAGAGCTAGAGAATGCTCTCATGGCACACTCCTAGTGGTCACATAACCCACAAACCCATGGAGAATCGCCATGTGTCCATGGCTAGCACACAAGGATCTCACCTCACCTAAAAAGTAAGGAGAGGTACCTTTATCCTAGTCAGCACACTCTAACAAGGCAATCCTAAGACCAAGGACCCTTCTGGATATTTCTCCCATCAGGTCTTGACCCTGGACCTCTTGCCTTTTTCTTTTCTTAGGCTAAGGCATGGAGTCATCACCCATGCCCACCCACACATCGACGGTCCATGACCCCCGAAACTTCGAAAATTCATATCTCCCAATCCGATCGTTGGATCGGCCTCAAACTTGGAGCGTAGACATTTTGCCACCTGATCTTTCCAATGGTGAAGTCGGATCGGCAATCGGAGCAGGCATCTGGTACTTTCCTGGAACTTGCTCTTGTGGACCTGAAACTGAGCCAGATGGCTCTTTTCCCAACACCGGGAGTTCGCTCCTCGTGCAAAAGTGACCAAGTGCCAAGGACACAGTGCAAGGAAGTAATTCGTATGAGTTGCTCAGTGTGGAACATTGGCTCTGAGGGTAAAATCATCTCTTGGTTGCAATATCAAGAGCGGTCGGCGGGAACCATTGTGTCGGAACCCATTTTCTGGACCGTCGGGTCAGGGAGGTTGACAAACCGGTCGTGGGGGAATGGATTACAGCTGCGTAAACAACTCCTTGTGGTGCATGAGACTCTTGGTACACCCTGAGTCCTTGTACCACGCCAGATCCGCCTTTTCCTTCTGTGACATATCAAACTTCACCATGAAGAGGCAGTCGCAAACCTCCTTGGCCACGTTCATGGTGCAGAAATGGCACATCCTGGTCTATTTCTGCTTCTTTGGAGATTGCTGCTTTTGGTACTGCTGCTACTACTCTTTCTGGTCCCTCTTGAACTTGAAGTACTCTTACTTGTATTACCTCTCTTTTTGGCAATAGTGGAACTTGCCTTTCTTCTTGCCTCTCTATTTCCCGGACTGCTGCTGCTACTGGTTGCGTGAGCCCATGGCCATGAAAGCTGTTTCACTACGGTTGCTCCCGCCATTGCACTTTGCTGTATTGCGACGCAGTTTTACCTACACCAGGAGCGTGTACATGAAGTCCAGGTCAAGAGTCGGCCGGCACTCCATCGTCTCTCGTATCGTGTCATAGCTCCTTGGGAATCCCCCGGGCAAGAGGAGGACAAAGCACGTGCCTTCCATAGGGTTACCAGCCGCTTTCAGGTGCTTCGCCAACTCTTTTGTCCTGTTCAAGTACGCCTCCATCCCTTTGCCACCGTGGATTTTCAACGCCCTCACCTTCTCTTCCAAAACGATGAGGAATGCAAGATCCTTGCTTTGATAGTTCTTGCACAATGGGTCCTACCCCTCTTTTGCAATAGCCTTGTCACACATGTACTAGAGATGCGGATTGGAGATGGTGTTGACAAGCAGCTTATAGGCATGCCTACCCTTCTTCTTCTACTCCTCATATGCCGCTGTTGTAGTTATACATGAATTTGCTTCTGCTACACGTTTTTGCGGTGTCTTTCCCGCCACCATCAACGCTACGATACCACTTTTTGCCTGTGGAGACGGAGCACCCTCGTCGTCGTTCACCATCTCCCACAAGTCCCTATCCTCCAAAAGGAGACGGATACGTGTCTTTCACAACATGAAGTGGGCATATCCTTCCAGCCTCTCCAAAGGTTGGGCTGCTGTTTCCACACGTGGTGCTGCCATTCTGAGCTTTGGTGATGTTCTATGCTGTCCTTGAGTGGCCGCGCTATCCTTGCTTCTGCTGCTACTTCTGCTAGAAACCTCTCTGACACAAAATGGACTGTAGGGGCTAGCAGACTAAGAATTTGGTAGAACAAAGTCCAGAAATGGAAATTTCAGCTCAAAACCTTGTACATTGACTCATAAAACAGGGTGATCAATAGGGAATTTTCTGAGATATGCTTTTTTGAATATAGGGTATGCTTACTCCACCTCATACCAGCCAGCTTGTAAGTGGCATTTCTCCCCAAACTACACATGAAATCAAAATATTTTTGCAACAATGGAAATATCAAGAAAAACAATTCAATTCGCATGTGCTACTTGACAAAGAAATGAGAGAGTTATGATCATCATGAGGCGATGGTCTCCCTCAAAGAGAACAGTGTAGCCCTGACCGACCTTGTTTTGCTGATAACTCTGAGTCCAAACGTTAGATTTTCATAATCTTGGGCTCGTTGGAAAGCAATCTCTTGAATTGAAATATCTAATGGTCGATCATCAAATGTGGTCAAGGTTTTACCCTAACCCGTCACTCTCAAAGTGACGGCATGTGTTGTTTAAAAGTGGCATAATGTGGTCGTGATACCAAGTGTTTGAACTAGAGGAGAGAGGGAGCCTTTGAGCAGCAAACATGTGTAACTAAAGGACATCACTTGTGCTAAAGAATGGTTATTCAATAATTGAAAATGATGGAGTACACATAAAGCTAGACCTCGGGCAAGTCAGTCCTCTCATAAGCCACACCACTTAGCCATGGAGGCTAAGGCTCACATACTAGAGTCCATAATCTCACACAAGAGAGGAAATCAGCCTGGCAATCAGGCTGATCACTCACACACGTCCTGGAGAGCTAGGAAATGCTCTCATGGCACACTCCTAGTGGTCACATAACCCACAATCCCATGGAGAATCGCCATGTATCCATTCCTAGCCCACAAGGATCTCACCTCACCCAAAAAGCAAGGAGAGGTTTGTTTTTCCTAGTCACACTCTGACAAGGCAACCTAAGAATCTAAGACCTTTTTGGATGTTATTTTCTTCAGGTCTTGACCCTGGACCACTTGCGTTTTTCTTTTCTCAGGGTAAGGTATGCAGCCATCGCCCATGGTCACCCAGATACCAGCGGTCGATGATCCCGGAAACTTTGAAAATTCATATCTCTCGGTCGGACTATTGGATCGGCCTATAACTTGGACCGTAGACATTTTTCCACCTGATCTTTTCAGTGGTGAATTCTGATTGACAAATCGAACCATGCATCTAGTATTTTCCTCAAACTTGCTCTTGTGGACTTGAACATAGTCGGACGATTCCCTTTCCAACAATCTCCCCCTTTGCCACATACAGTGGGCTGAGTTCGCATGCCTTCATGCAGAACTTCTATTTCTTGCGGGTCACTGGTTTGTTGTAGAAATTAGCGACCTGCTTGCTGGTTGGAGTAAACTCCAGCTTGATAGAATCCTCTTGCCCTATGTGCCTGATGAAGTGATATGCGATATTAATGTACTTGGTACCTACATGGTGATCAAGATTCTTGGCGAGTACGATAATGCTCTAGTTGTCGATGCACACAAGAACTCAAACTCTTGCACTCCCACCATGAGACGCTGAAGACAAAGTGCTTCCTTGGCTCGAAAGCTGAGAGAGACGTTCTCAGCTTCTGTTCTTCAGGTGGCCACGCTCACCTGCCATGTGCTGCACCAGCTGATGGCCCCATCATTCATGAGGAACACATGTCTAAAGATGGAATTGCGGTCCTCAGAGTTTGAAGCCCAATGTGTCTCTGTAGCCGATTGCGTTGTCATCATTGCCATTGTAGGTGATGCCAAAGTTGATGGCTCGAGCAAGGTAGCGGAAGATCCGCTTGATTGCCTTCTGGTCTTTACGTCCGGGATTCGTCATGTGCTGGCTCACAACGCTCATACCCTGTGTGAGGTCCGGCCTGGTTGCCACCATTAGCTACATGAGAATGCAGACGACGGTGTGGTAGTTCTACCACTCAACTGCATTCGCTTTTCCATTGATGCTCACGAGGTACTACGGCGTCTTGAGCGGCGTGCCGATGGGTTTTGCCTCTGCCATGCCGAATCGCTGTAAAACGTCCTTGATGTAGCGACTCCCGTATAGCGAGAGAGAGTATGATTTGTGGTCACGCGTGATCTGGATACCGAGGAAGTATGATGTTTTCCCGATACCAGACATCTGGAAGCGCTCCTGCATGGCCTCCTTGAACTCCTAGAGTGTAGACATGCTGTTGGAAAGGAGGAGTATGTCATCCACATAGACGGTGATGATGAGCATCTCATGACCATTGTGCCAGCGATAAACGTTGTAGGCACGCTCACAGCGCTCAAAGCCCATGCACTGCAATACTGCATCTACTTTCTGGTTCCAAGCACGCGACGCTTGCTTGAGGCCGTAAAGCGACTTGTGCAGTTTGCAAACCAGGTGTTGTTGGCCATCCATAACGAATCCCTATAGCTCCTCCATGTAGATTTACTCCTCCAAGTCACCGTTCAAGAATACGGTCTTCATATCTATGTCATGAATCTCGAAGTTCTCAGCTGCTGCATAACTAAGGTACGTGTGCACAGAGGTAAACTTTGCAACAGGAGCAAAGGCTTCCGTGTAATTGATGCCTTCCTGCTACCAGTAGTCCTTGGCAAACAGCCTCGCTTTCTACTTTCCGAGGTTGACATCTGCGCCCCTCTTCTTCTTGAAAATCTATTTGCACTTGTGTTCACCTGATATTTGTCTTGTCCATGGCTGACATTTGGAGAGGCATAAGAGAGACTAGGCATGCACCACACCCTTGGAGAAAGGCGCCTACGTCTGGTCTAGATAGACAAGGCATGCACTTCTCCTTTAAAGCAAGTCCCTTTGGTTGAAACAAGATAGTGTAGCCAGCAAAAACTACCTAGGACAACTCCTTGTGACTTAGACGTTTGAGAGCTAGTCTGTAGAGCGAGAGGTCACTGGGTCCATTCCTAGCCCAGTGACTAATATTCTTTGTGACGAAAAGAGGGACAAGAAGGTTGTAAGAGGTCTTAGAACATTCCAAGGTCCTTCCGGGTGGCTGGCGCAACTTGGCGGTCACAAGGTGCGCCATGTAGGCAAGACGGATGATGCAATCCAGATTGTCCCTAAAGTGGCTCATCCAAGGAGCCACTACGCGCCTATGCTAGAGGCTGATATGTGTTTGTCATGAATGGTGGGGCCATCAGCTAGTGCACTAAGTGGTAGGTGGTTATGGTCACCTCAAGGACGGAAGCTGAGTACGTCACTCCTAGCTGTGCAGCCAAGGAAGCACTTTGCCTTGAGCGTCTCATGGTGAAGATGAGTGGCAGTTCCAATTCTTGCGCGCGTCGACAACCAGAGCGCAAGCACACTCGCAAAGAATCGTGAGTACCATGCTCGCACCAAGCATATTGACATAACATATCACTTCATCAGGCACATGATATAGGAGGGTGCTTTCAAGCTGGAGTTTACTCCAACCAGCAAGCAAGTTACCGATTTTTGCATGAAGCAAGTGAGACGTGAGAAGGAACAGTTTGGCATGAACGCATGTCCACACAGCGTACTAGGACTGTGCCAAAGTGGGAGATTCTTGCGAAAGGAGCCACCCGGCTCAGTTTCAGATCCATATGAGCAAGATCCAGGAAACTACAAGATTCCTATTCTGATCTTCACTTCGACATCTTCATTGGAAAGATCAGGTTGCAAAATATCTATGGTCCAAGTTTTACACACATGCAACGGTCGGATTGGGAAATATGAGTTTTCAAAGTTTCCAGGAGCATGGACCGCCGGTATATGGATGACCACGGGCGATGGCTCCATGCCTTAGCCTACAAAAAGAAAAAAGGCAAGAGGACCACGGTCAAGACCTGATGGGAGAAACATCCAAAAAGGTCTTAGTTTGTTGGGTTGCGTTGTCAGAGTGTGCTCACAAGGAAAAGGGTATCTCTTCTTGATTTTAGGTAAGGTGAGATCCTTGTTCGCTAGCCATGGATACATGGCGATTCTTCATGGGATTCTGGGTTATACATGACCACTAGGAGTGTGCTTTGAGAGTGTTTTCTAGCTCCTAGGTTGTGTGTGAGTGGTCAGCCTGATTGCTAGGCTGATTTCCTCTCTTGAGTGATATCATGGACTATAGTGTGTGAGCCTTAGCCTCCATGGCTAAGTGGTGTGGCTTGTGAGAGGGCTGACTTACCTAAGCTTTAGCTCTATATGTACTCTATCATTTTGAGTGATTCAATAACCAGAAGTGATGTCCTTTTAGTCCTACATGTTTGCTGTTTCAAGGCTCCCTCTCTCTTCCAGTTCCAATAAATAGGTGGCATGTCCTCTCGTTCATCGAAACCATCTTCGGCATCTGGCACAAATGCTTAAAAAACATTCTACTTCTTTCGAAAGGTGCGCTTGAGCTACACCAAGTTCAGAATCACAGACGGGGATTCCTCCTTACAAGACTCCGACTATTGTGACGCTTTGTCCTCGCAAATTTCCTCCTCCGTGGCCTCTTCCTCAGACCACGTACGCAGGGGAAGCTCCTTGTCTGCAAGCTAAGCTGAGATGGTACACGCCTCCCAATTGATGACAGGATTGTGGAGGAACTCACGACCAATGATCAGCTCGTAAGCCTTCGTTAGACACACCCGGTACACAATCGTTGTGCGAAGCTTCTCCACGCAAATGGAGAGGGGACATGCCAGGTATCCCACTTCAATCATGCCGTCCACTTGGTTAGCGTCTGCTTCTCGCTTGTGAGTGCAAGGACCCACTTGCGAGCACATTAAATACTCACAAAACTATGGTTCACGCCACAATGCAACAGACTTCCGACCTTCCCCTTGACGACTTTCACTCGCGCCTCCAAGAGAAGTACAAGCTACTCATCATATACGGCATCCCATGCCTTGATCTCGGAAACCTTGTTGTTTGCCAAAGGACGTTCGGCTAGGCGGTCAACTGGCAACTTGTTTTGGGAGGAGCATGGAGTAACGCCATCTATTCCCGGCTCTCCTCGTTTTTGTACTCCTTAGTGGCTTGCTTCCCTTCCCTTGAAGCTTATCATTGCCGTTGCTATTCTTTGGACTCTGATAATCATGTGCAATGTAGCCAGGCTTGCCACAGTTGTAGCACTTGCGCTCTTATTAACTGCAGATCTCCATGGGCGTGTCATCGCTCTTGGCCCGCTTGGCGTAACCACCACCAAAGGAGTTGTGGCTTTGGGCATGAGCCTCTTATATACACGAGTTGTACTACTCTAATGCTGTGATCATCCAGGGTAGGTCGTCGCTGTGGTTGTGCATCATCGGCGCAAGCATCATTCTTCAGGCCGTTGTTGCAATGGAAGTACAGTTCATGAGAGTCGAAGCAACAATTGGCAACAATATCACATCAGGTTTAGTCGGTGAAGCTAACGCAGCTTTGGACGCGCGTTGTTCATGTCATCCACGATGAACTGCTTGATGAACGACTCTGTGAATTCCTTCGACTAAGTCGGTCATTTGAGGGTAGGGTTGCAGCTGTTGCACGTTGGAGCCGGTGGAGTTAAGATTCCAATTGCGGCCGTAATGTTGTGACCATAATCTCTCCACTGTCGTGTGGATTCTTGGAAACGGTGTCTATCCGCTCAATTTCAGGTCCACAAGAGCAAGTTCCAGGAAACTACCAGATGCCTGCTCCGATCGTCAATCCAAATTATTCATTAGAAAGATCAGGTTGCAAATTATCTACGGTCCAAGTTTCAAGCCGATTGAACGTTCCGATTGATAGATAAGAATTTTCAACCTTTTTGGGTTCATGGACCATCGACATCTTGGTGACCATGGGCAATGGCTCCATATGTTAGCTTGAGAAAAGAAAAAGGCAAGAGGTTGAGGATGAAGACCTGATAAGAGAAATTTCCAAAGAGGTCCTAGATTCTAAGGTTGCCTTGTCAGAGACTGCAAACTGGGAAAAAATATCTCTTTTTTTAGGTGAGGTAAGATCCTTGTGTACTAGCCATGGATACATGGCGATTTTCCATGGGATTGTGGGTTATGTGACCACTAAGAGTGTAACATGAGGGCATTTTCTAGCTCTTTAGGTCGTGTGTGAGTGGTCAGCCTAATTGCTAGGCTAATTTCCTCTCTTGTGTAAGATTATGGACTCTAGTGTGTGAGCATTTTCTCCATGGCTAAGTGGTGTGACTCGTGAGAGGGCTGAGTTGTCCAAGCTCTAGCTCTATATGTATTCTATTATCTTGAGTGATTCAACAACCATTCTTCAGCACAAATGATGCTATTCCAGTCCAATATGTTTACTCCTCCAAGGCTCCCTCTCTCCTCGAGTTCGAATACTTGGTATGAGAGCTTGGTTCTTCCAGTTTCAGCTAATGCAGGCCGTCACATGAAGAATGACAGGTTAGGGTCAATTCTCCACCACATTTGAGAATCAAATAGCAGATCTTCAAGTTCAATCTACAAGCTTTCCAAGGAGTCCAAGATTGCAAAGATCTAACAGTCACATTTAGAGTTATGGTCCAAACAAGGTTAGCCAGAGCTACACTCTCCTCTCTGAGTAAGACTATTGCCTTGTGTTGATCACAAGTCTCATTTCTTTGTCAAATTAAAAACCTAGTACTGCCAATTGAATTTTTTTTCTAAGCTTTCTTTTTGTTAAAAAATGTTTGCATTCCACTGGTTTGTTTGCAAGAAATGTCGTTTATAAGCTCATTGATATGAGCTGGAAAAGGAGCAGCAGCATACCCTCTTTTCAAAAGGGCATATCTCTAGAAAACCCCTCTTGATAACCTTGTTTTATTGGTCCATCTTGTTGGAAAAGGATCCATCCGGCTCTGTTTCCGGTCCACAAGAGCAAGTTCTAGGAAACTACCTGATGTGTGTTTGGATTACCGATCTGAGTTAACCATTGAAAAAATTAGGTGGCAAGATGTGTGCGGTCCAAGTTAAAGGCCAATCCAACAGTCAGATTGGGAGATATGAGTTTTCTTAGTTTCGGGGATCATCGACTGCCGATATCTAGGTGACCATGGGCGATGGATCCATGCTTTATCCTGAGAAAAGAAAAAGGCAAGAGGTCCAGCGTCAAGACCTGATGGGAGAAATATCCAAAAAGGTCCTAGATTCTTGGATTGCCTTGTCAGAGGATACTGACTAGGAAAAAGGTACCTCTCCTTCGTTTTTAGGTGGGGTGAGATCCTTGTGTGCTAGCCATGGATACGTGGGGATTCTCCATGGGACTCTGGGTTATGTGACCACTACAAGTATGCCAGGAGAGAATTTTCTTGCTCTCTAGGTCGTATATGAGTGAGCGACCTGATTCTTAGGCTGATTTCCTCTCTTGTGTGAGAGGGCTGACTTGCCCAAGCTCTAGCTCTATATATACTCCATCATTTTGAGTGATTCAACAACCATTATTCAGCACAAGTGATGCCCTTCCATTCCCAGATTATCGCTACTCCAAGGCTCCGTCTCTCCTCCAGATCTAACTCTTGGAGTTGTGCCACTTTCAGCTTATACAGGCCGTCACTTTGAGAGTGACATGTTAGGGTAGAACCTCCTCTAAATTTCAGGATCCGCCACAAGACCTAAAGTTTCACAAGACAAGCTTTCCAACAAGTTCATAATCACGAAGATCCAATGGTCGAATTGAGAGTTATGCTCAAAACAAGGACGACCCGCGTTATATTCTTCTCTATGAGTAAGGGTATCGCCTTGTGAAGGCCATAAATCTTTTATTTCTTTGTCAAGTTTAAAACTAGCACATGCAATTTAAGTAGTTTTCCTAAGCTTTCCATAGGTGACAATATATTTGCATTCCATTGATTCATTTCGGAGAAACAATGCTTACAACCTTGCTAGTCTGAGTTCGAGGAAGAGGAGAAGCATACCCTACTTTCAAGAGGCCATATCTTTGAAAATCCCCTGATAATGACCCTGTTTTATGTGTTGATCCAAAGGTTTTGAGCTGAATTTTGTAGTGGTGGACTCAGTTTTTCAAAATTGCCAGTCTACTGGCTTGTATAATTCATTTTTTGTCAGACTATTTTCTGGCAGAAGCAACAGCAGAAGCAACAGCAGAAGCAGGGGAGCGTTGCCAACCAAGGACAGGATTGACCTTCACCAAGGCTCAAAATTGCAATAGGAGGCATTTTGACAACAACCCAGCCTTTGGAGAGGCTATAGGCACACGACAACTTCATGTTTTGGAAGATCCGTCCCCGCCTTCTTTCCGAGGAGCCGACCCTAGTTCCACAGGCAAAAGGCATCAATATAGCGCAGGTAGTGGCAAGGAAGATGCCACAAAAGGATGCAGCTGATGCAAGATCTTGTGCAACTGTACCAGCGGTGTATGAGGAGTGGAAAAAGAAGGTCAGGTAGGCCCACAAATTGCTTGTTAACTCTATCTCCAACCTGTATCTTCAGTGCGTGAGTGACAAGGCTACTGCAAAAGAGGGATGGGACACGTTGTGCAATAAGTATGAGAGTAAGGATCATGTATTTGCTATGATTTTGGAAGAGAAGATGATGGCGTTGAAAATGCAGGGTGGAGAAGGGATGGATGCCTACTTAGACAGGGTAAAGGAGCAGGCGAAGCAGCTGAAAGCAGCCGGCAGCCCTGTGGAAGACACGCGCTTTGTCCTCCTTTTGTTGAGGGGACTCCGAACGAGCTATGATACAGTGTGAGAGACGTTGGAGTGCCAGCTGACTCTCGACCTGGACTTCATCTGCACGCACCTGGTGTAGGTAGAACTACGTCGCAATGCATCAAAGCGCGATGGCCATAGCAGCAGTGGTGAGATAGCTTTCATGGCCATGGGCTCACGCCACCAGCAACAGCAGTAGTCCATACAACATAGTGGCAAGAAGAAGGGCAAGAGCCACTATTGCCATAGAGGAGCACTACAAGAAAGAGTAGTTCAAGAAGAATCAGCAACTGCAGCAACAGTCTCAACAACGTCAGCAGCAACAGCAGAATGATACCGGCATGCGCCATTTTGGCAACATGAATGTGGCCAAGGAGGTTCACAACCGCCTCTTCATGACGAAGTCTGACATGTCGCAAAAGGAGAAGATGGATCAGGCGTGGCACAAAGACTCTAGGTGTACCAAGAGTCTGATGCATCACAAGGAGTGGTTTATGCAGCTGCTCTCCATTCCTCCACACCAATTCCTTTGGGTGATGATCAGGTGGTGTATGCTGAGGGGATTGGGATTGTGGAGATGTGGTTGGAGATCCCGCGTGCCATTGAAGTGGGAGTATTCCATGGCGTACTGTATGTACCTGATACTACGTTCAACCTTCTCTTTGTGTCCTCTCTCACCAAGACAAGAGTGCGAGTCATCTTTGACGAGACCCATGAGTACATCTTCGACGAGGAAACGGGAAAGGAGTTGGCCAGGTCGGTGAGGGAACAAGACATGTACCGCTTGTTGGGGGCGACTAAGATCTCGCGCGAGCAGAGTCTTGGAGTAGTGGTGTAGGCCACAGATGGCGAAATTTTGCAAACACGTTACGGCGACATTGTCATGCGCGCCTTGATGCAAATTCAAACAAAGCAGATGGCGCGTGACTTACGCACCATCTCTAACTTTGAGTAGCAGTTGCGTACCGGCTATTTGGAGATGAAACAGCATCGTGAGGCATTCTCGGGAGTAGGAGAGCACGCGAAGGAGGTGGTGGAGCTGGTCCACAGACATTTGTGTAGCCCAATGCACACCCAGAGCTTTGTAGGCTTTAGGTATTTTCTCACCTTCATTGATGATTTCAACCGTTACACTGTTGTGTACTTCCTTACCTCCGAGGACCAGTGCTTTGACAAGTTCAAGGAGCTCAAGGCAATGGTGGAGAACAAAACTGGAAAGAAGATCAAGGCCCTGTGCAACGACCATGGCGGAGAATAATTGAGCAAAGAGTTCCAGGACTACCTCGAAGCAGCAGGCATCAAGGCGCAGCGGACTATGCCATACTCGCTATAGCAGAATGGCACAGCAGAATGCGCCAATCGCACCATCGTTTAGTCGGCGCGCTCCATGCTGCACGCGGCTCGGCTGACCTACGACTTTTAGTCCAAAGCAGTGAGCACTATGGTGTACATCAAGAACCATAGTCCAACCAAGGCCTTCAAGCGCATGACGCCGTACGAGATGTGATTCCGCAAGAAGCCAAGCGTAGGTCATCTTTGCACATTTAGGAACTTGGCGCACATGCACGTCCCGAATGAGAAGCCGCAAAATGGGACACGAGGAGCGCACAGAGGCTATGATATGGCAAACAAGGTGAATTGTCTCTACCAGGGGGATAATGGCCACATCATCATTTTCAGGGAAGTTTTCAACGAAAGTAACGTCGTCGGCACCAGCATCATCTACGAAGAGGCAGTCAAACCAGTAGCTGATGAAGTAGTGGGAGCATATATTCTCCCTGACCCCGCCTCTCCTCAGCCTTCCTCTTCTGTGACAGAGGGAGAACCACTCTATTCTCCTATGTCTGATGTAGAAAATATTGCGGATTCATCGACAGAAACAGAGGATAAAGATGCACCACCATGAGCAAGAGCAATTGTGCCAGCAGCATCGTGCTAGCCGCCCGCTAGTGCTCTAGCACCAAGTCGCATGTACCCTCTTAGGATTCGCTACGAGCTTGGTGAGCCCGGGTGTTTCTACATACTCCAAAAACCAAACAAGAAGAACATCGCAGATGCAATAGACTCTGATGAGCCGACAAAGAGGCCATGGTTGCACCAGATGCAACAGATTGGGCGCAAGTTGTGCAGCAGGAGATACAATCGCACCTCGACAACAATACGTGGGAGCTGACTGAGCGTCCACCTCGACTGAAAATAATCAAGGCAAGTGGGTGTTCAAGAAGAAGAGGGGCGCACATGGCAACCTTGAAAAGTACAAGGCAAGGCTGGTCGCCAAGGGCTACTCGCAGTAGGAAGGCATGAATTACATGGATACCTTTGCTCCTGTTGCAAAGTTTCCCTCTGTGTACACTCTCCTTTCTTATGCAATAGTTGAGGACTTTAACATTCACCACATGGATGTCAAGACGACATTCTTGAATGGTGACTTGGAGGAGGAAATCTACATGGACCAACCAGAGGGACTCATCATGGATGGCGAGGAGTACCTGGTTTGCAAGCTGAAGAAGTCGCTATACAGCCTCAAGCAAGAGTTGCGTGCTTGGAACCAGAAATCCGATGCGATGTCGCAGTACATGGGATTTGAGCGTAGTGAGTGTGACTGTAGTGTCTATCGCTGGCTGCATGGTCATGAGGTACTCATCATCATCCTGTATATGGAGGACATGCGCCTCCTTTTTAGCAGCATGACTACACTACAGGTGTTCAAGGAGGCCATGCAGGAATGCTTCCAGATGTATGATCTTAGAGAGGGATCATACTTCCTTGGTATCCAACTCACGCGTGACCGCAAATCACGCTCTCTCTCGCTACAGCAGAGCCGCTACAACAAGGATGTTTTCTCGCAGTTTGGCATGGTAGAGGCCAAATCCATCACTACGTTGCTTGAGACGCGAGAGTACCTTGTGAGCTTCAATGGACAAGCGGATCTTTCGCTACCTTTCTGGAACCATCAACCTCAGCATCACCTACACCTGGAACAAGAACAAAATCATCGGATATGAAGATGCAGATTGGACCTTAAACCCTGAGGAACGAAAATCCATCTCTGGACATGTATTCCTCATGAATGGTAGGACCATCAACAGGTACTTCAAGCAGTAGGTGGTCGTGGCCACCTCAAGCACGGAAGCTGAGTACGTCTCTCTCAACTTTGGAGCCAAAGAGGCAGTTTGGCTTCAGTGTCTCATGGCGAAGATGAGTAGGAGTCCAGTAGTTCGAGTCCCAATGTGCCTTGACAACTAGAGCGCAATCGCACTCGCCATGAATCATGAGCACCATGTACATACCAAGGACATTGACATCGCATATCACTTCATCAGGCACATGGTGCAGGAGGATGCTATCAAGCTGAAGTCTACTCCAACCAGCAAGCAGGTCGCTGATTTCGGCACCAAGCCACTGTGACTATGGCAAAGTAAGAGATTGTTGGAAAAGGAGTCATCCGGCTCAGTTTCAAGTCCATAGGAGCAAGTTCCAGGAAACTATAGGATGCCTGGTCCGATCCTCAATCCGAATTCATCATTGGAAAAATCAGGTGGATCCAATACTCGGATAGGGAGATATGAATTTTCAAAGTTTCCAGGCTTATCAAACATCGATATCTAGGTGACCATGGCTGATGAATCCATGCTTTAGCCCAAGAAAAGCAAAAAGCAAGAGGTCCAGGCTCAAGATCTGATGGGAGAAATACTCAAAAAAGTCCTAAATTCATGGGTTGCTTTCTTAGAGCGTTGTGACTAGGAAAAAGATACCTCTGTTTACTTTTTAGGAGATATGAGATCCGTGTGCACTAGCCATGGACACATGGCGATTCTCCATGGGATTGTGGGTCAAATCCATCGCCCATGGTCACCCGGATATCGGCGGTCGATGACCCTGGAAATCTTGAAAATCCATGTCTCTAAATCAGATAATTGGATAGGCCTTTTGCATGAAAGCATGTGGACCCTTACTGTGACTGTGGCAAAAAAGAGCCATCCGGCTCAGTTTCAGGTCCACAGTGGCAAGTTCAACGAAACTAGCAGATGCTTGCTCCGATCGTCAATCCAATTCCACCATTAGAAAGATCAGGTCGCAAAATATCTTTGGTCCAAGTTTGAGGCGGATCCAACCGTTGGATGGGGAGAAATGAATTTTGAAAGTATTCGGGATCATCGATCGCAGATATCCGGGTGACCATGGGCGATGACTCCATGCTTTACCCTGAGAAAAGAAAAAAGGCAAGAGGTCCAAGGTCAAGACCTGATGGGAGAAATATCCAAAAAGGTCCTTGGTCTTAGGATTGCCTTGTCATAGTGTGCAGACTAGGATAAAGGTACCTTTCCTTACTTTTTAGGCGAGGTGAGATCCTTGTGTACTAGCCATGGACACATGGCGATTCTCCATGGGATTGTGGGTTATGTGACCACTAGGATTGTGCCATGACAGCATTTTCTGGCTCTCTAGGTCGTGTGTGAGTGGTCAACCTGATTGCTAGGCTGATTTCCTCCCTTGTGTGATATTATGGACTCTAGTGTGTGAGCCTTAGCCTCCGTGGCTAAGTGGTGTGGCTTGTGAGAGGGCTGACTTGCCCAAGCTCTAGCTCTATATGTACTCCATCATTTTGAGTGATTGAAAAACCATTCTTTAGCATAAGTGATGCCCTTCTAATCACATATGCTCGCTGCTCCAAGGCTCCCTCTCTTCTCCAGATCCAACATTTGGTATCAGAGCCAAGTTCTGCCATTTTCAGCCAACACAGGCCGTCACTTTGAGAGTGACAAATTGGGGTAAAACATTTATCAGATTTGACGGTTGACCACAGGATCTTCAAGTGCAAGAGACAAGATTTCCATCGAGCCCAAGATTGCGAAGATCCAACTGTGGGATTGAGAGTTATGTTCAAAACGAGGTCGGCCAGGGCTACAGTCTTCTCTATGAGTACGACTGTCGCCTCGTGATGACCATAGCTCTCTCGTTTCTTTGTCAAATTTGAAGAGTGGCACATGCAAATTGTAGTAATTTTCCTAAGCTTTCCATTGGTGCAAAACCATTTGCATTCCATGGATTGCTTTGGGAGAAATGCCGTTTACAAGCTTGCTGGTCTGAGTTGGAGTAGGAGGAGAAGCATATCCTTTTTTCAAGAGGGCATATCTTTCAAAATCCCCTGTTGATGACCTTGTTTTATGGATCGATCTGAAAGGTTTTGAGCTGACTTTTCCAACGCTGGGCTCCATTATCCAAATTCCCAGTCTGCTGGAAACAAGGATCCATTTTCTGTCAGACAGATTTCTGGCGAAAGCAGCAGCAGAAGCAGGTGTAGCGCCGCCATCTAAGGGCAGTGCTGAGCATCACCAAGGCTCAAAATGGCAGCAGCTGGCGTCGTAACAGCAGCCCAGCCTTTGGTAAGGCTGGATGGAGGCACCAACTTCACGTTTTGGAAGATCCATACCCGCCTCCTTTTGGAGGAGAGGGACTTGTGGGAGGTGGTGAGCGGCGACAAGCCGGCTCTTGTTCCACAGGCAAAAGGCATCACCGCACCGCAAGTGGTGGCGCGGAAGACTCCGTAAAAGGATGCAGCTTATGCGGGTACTTTTCCAGCTATACCAGCGGTGTATGAGGAGTAGAAGAAGGACAGGCAGGCCTACAGATTGCTTGTGAACACCATGTCCAACTCACATCTTCAGTACGTGAGTGACAAGGCTACTGCAAAGGAGGGGTGTGACACGTTGTGCAAGAAGTATGAGAGCAAGGATCCTGCATTCCTCATGCTTTTAGAGGTAAAGAATGGAGGGTGGTGAAAGGATGGAGGCGTATCAGGACAGGGCAAAGGAGCTAGCGAAGCAATTGAGAGCGGCCGGCAACCCTGTGGAAGAGACGTACTTCATCTTCCTCTTGCTGAGGGGACTCCCAACCAGCTACGACACGGTGCAAGAGACGCTGGAGTGCCAGCCAACTCTCGACCTCAATTTCATGTGCACATTCTTGGTGCAGGTGGAATTGCGTCGCAATGCGGCAAAGCGCAATGGCGGCGGTAGCAGTGAAGCAGCTTTTGTGGCCACGAGCTCACGCAACCAGCAACAGCAGTAGTAGTCTAGGTAGCAGAAAGGCACAAAGAAAGGCAAATGCCACTACTGCCAGAAAGAGGGACACTACAAAAAGGAGTGTTTCAAGCTCAAGAGGGACCAGAAGGAGCAGCAGCAACAGCAGTCATCGCAACAGTAACAGCAAAAGCAGCAACACCAGCAGCAGTCACAGAAGCGTCAACAACAGTAGCAGTAGCAAAACCAGGCTGGTGTGTGCCACTTTGGCAACATGAATGTAGCTAATGAGGTGCGATATAGTCTCTTCATGGCGAAGCCTGACATGTCGCAGGTGGAGAAGGCGGATCTCGCATGGTACAAGGACTTAGGGTGTACCAAAAGCCTCACACATCATAAGGAGTGGTTTACACAGTTGTTGTCCATCCCTTCCCATCCTATCGATATGAGTGATGATCGGGTGGTGTATGCTGAGGGGATTGGGAGTGTGGAGATGTGGTTGGAGACCCCACGTGGCATTGAAGTGGGAGTGTTCCATGGCGTGCTATATGTAATTGATGCTGCATTCAACCTTCTCTCTGTCTCCTCTCTTATAAACATAGGACTGCGCGTCGTCTTCGATGATGACTATGGCTACATCCTCAACAAGGATACAAGAGAGGACTTGGCCAGGTCGGTGAAGGAGGGCGACATGTACCGCCTGCTGGGGGCGACTAAGATCCTGCATGAGCATCGTCTTGCAGCAGAGGTGCAGGCGACAGATGGCGGGCTACATCGGCATGAGCTGTTTGATCTGTAGGAGAGAGGAAGCCTTCGAGCAGCGAGCATGTGCGATTGGAAGGGCATCACTTGTGCTGAAGAATGATTGTTGAATCACTCAAAATGATGGAGTGCATATAGAGCTAGAGCTTGGGCAAGTCAGCCCTCCCACAAGCCACATTACTTAGCCATGGAGGCTAAGGCTTACACACTAGAGTCCATAATCTCAGACAAGGGAGGAAATCAGCCTAAGAATCAGGCTGACCAGTCACACACGACCTAGAGAGCTAGAGAATGTTCTCATGGCACACTCCTAGTGGTCACATCACCCACAAACCCATGGACAATCGCCATGTGTCCATGGCTAGAACACAAGGATCTCACCTCACCTATAACGTAAGGAGAGGTACCTTTATCTTAGTCAGTACACTCTGACAAGGCAATCCTAAGATCAAGGACCTTTTTGGATATTTCTCCCATCAGGTCTTGACCGTGGACCTCTTGCCTTTTTCTTTTTTCAGGCTAAGGCATGGAGCCATCGTCCATGGTAACCCAGAAATTGGCGGTCGATGACCCCGTAAACTACGAAAATCATATCTCCCAATCCGACCATTGGATCGGCCTCAAACTCCGACTGTAGACATTTTGCCACCTGATCTTTCCAATGCTGAAATCAGATCGACGATCAGAATAGGCATCTGGTACTTTCCTCGAACTTGCTCTTGTGGACCTGAAACTGAGCCAGATGGCTCTTTTTTCCAACAATCTCCCACTTTACCGCAGTCAGAGTGGGCTGAGTCCACACTGCTCCTTCTCACGTGTCACTAGCTTGGTGCAAAAATCAGCAACCTGCTTGCTGGTTGGAGTAAACTCCAGCTTGATAGCACCCTCCTGTACCATGTGCCTGATAAAGTGATATGCGATGTCAATGTGCTTGGTGCGTACATGGTGCTCAAGATTCTTGGCAAGTGCAATTGCGCTGTGATTGTCGACGCGCATAGGAACTGGAACTGCTGTACTCCCAATCATCTTTGCCATGAGACGCTGAAGCCAAACTGCTTCCTTAGCTCCAAAGCTGAGAGAGACGTAATCAGTTTCCGTGCTTCATGTGGCCATGACCACCTGCCGCTTGCTGCACCAGCTGATGGCACCTCCATTCATGAGAAACACATGTCCAGAGATGGACTTGCGGGTCTCATGATTTGAAGCCCAATCTGCATCTGTGTAGCCGATGATGCTGTTTTCGTTGCCGTTGTAGGTGATGTTGACGTTGATGGTTCCAGCAAGGTAGCGGAAGATCCGCTTTACTGCCTTCTGGTGCTCAAGTCCGGGGTTTGCCATGTGCTGGCTCACAGCGCCAACATCCTGTGCGAGGTCCAGTCTGGTTGCCACGATCAGGTACATGAGACTGCTGACGACGCTCTGGTACTTCTGCCGCTGAGCTGCATCTGCTTCTCCATTGAAGCTCACAAGATACTGGCGTGTCTCCAACGGCGTGCCAATGGGTTTGGCCTCTGCCATGCCGAATCGCTGTAGGACGTCCTTTATGTAGCGACTCTATTGTAGCAAGAGAGAGCGTGATTTGCGTTCACGAGTGATCTGGATGCCAAGGAAATATGACGCCTCCCCGAGATCAGACATCTGGAAGTGCTCCTGTATGGCTTCCTTGAACACCTGCAGTGCAGACATGCTGTTGGAAAGGAGGAGCATGTCATCCACATACATAATGATGATGAGGATCTCATGCTCATGCTGCCAGCGATACACGCTGTAGTCACACTCGCTGCGCTCAAACCCCATGCACTGCAACGTCGCATCCAACTTCTGGTTTTAAGCATGCGACGCTTGCTTTAGGCCATAAAGTGACTTCTGCAGCTTGGAAACCAGGTGCTCCGGATGCTCCATTTAGATCTCCTCCTCCAAGTCACCATTCAAGAATGACGTTTTGACATCCATGTGGTGAACCTCGAAGTCCTCAGCTGCTGCATAAGAGAGGAGCGTGCGGACAGAGCCAAACTTTGCAACAGGGATAAAAGTTTCTGTGTAGTCGATACCCTCCTGCTGCGAGTAGCGCTTGGCGACCATCCTTGCCTTGTACTTTTCCAGGTTACCATCTGCTCCCCGCTTCTTCTTGAACACCCACTTGCACTTGGTCACCTTACGTCCAGGTGGACGCTCAGTCAGCTCCCATGTGCCATTTTCTAGCTGCGACTGTATCTCTTGCTACACGGCTTGCGCCTAATCTGCTGCATCCGGTGCAGCCATGGCCTCCTTGTATGACGTTGGCTCATCTGAATCTGCTGCAACTGCGACGTTCATCTGTTCTGGTTTCTACAGCATCCCGAAATGGCCGCGCTCACCAGGCTTGTAACGCATCCTAAGAGGGTACCTGCGACCTGGTACTGGAGCATTAGCGGGCGGCTGGCGCAGTGTTGCTCGCACAACTGCTGCTGCTGGTAGTGCCCCATCTCCCTCCTTTGTTTCTGCCGAAGAGGCTGTTGTATCTGCTGTATTAGAGATGGAAAAGTAGAGTGATTCTCCCAATGTCACAGTAGAGGAAGTATCGGGAGACACTAGGTCAGGAAGGATTTCTGCTCCCACTATCTTGTTAGTTGCTTGTTCTGCTGCCTCTTCACACACAATGTTGGTGCCGATGACGTTGCTCTTGTTGAAGACGACATCCCTGGAGATGATGACATGGCCTCTATCCCTCTCATAGAGGCGATAGGCCTTGCTTGCCACGTCGTAGCCAATCATCAGCATGTGCGCACTCTTTGCTTCCCATTTTTGCCGCTTGTCTTTGGCCACGTGCATGTGCGCCCGGCTGCCAAATGCTCGGAGATGATCCACGCTCAGTTTCTTGCCGAACCACGCCTCGTACCGCGTTATCTGCTCCAGCGTCTTAGTTGGACTACGGTTCTTGATGTAGACCGCAGTGCTCACGGCTTCAGCCCATAAGTCATAGGTCAGCCGAGTCGCATGCAGCATGGAGCTCACCGACTCCACAATGGTACGGTTGGCGCGTTTTGCTATACCGTTCTACTGCGGTGATTACGGCGCGGTACGCTACGCCTTGATGCCAGCTGCTGCAAGGTAGTCCTGGAATTCCTTGCTCAGGTACTCTCTACCGCGATCGCTGCGCAGCGCCTTGATCTTCTTGCCAGTCTGGTTCTCCACCATGGCCTTGAAGTCCTTGAACCTGTCAAAGCTCTGGTCCTTGGAACGAAGGACGTACATTGTAGTGTAACGGCTGAAATCATCAATGAAGGTCAGGAAATACCTAGAGCCTCCAAAGCTCTGGGTCTACATGGGTCCACACAAGTCCGTGTGGACCAGCTCCAATACCTCCTTTGCACTCTCCCCTGTTCCAGAGAACGCCTCCCGGTACTGCTTCCCCTCCAAACAGCCGATGCACAACTACTGCTCAAAGTTAGAGATGGTAGGCAGGTCACGCATCATCTGCTTTGCTTGAAGCTGCTGCAAGGCGCGCATGCCGATGTCGCCATCTGTCGCCTGCACCACTGCTTCAACACTCTGCTCACACGGGATCTTGGTCGCCCCAACCACGCGGTACATATCCTTGTTTAGGATGTAGCTATAGTCATCATCGAAGACGACGCACAGTCCTGTATTTGTAAGAGAGGAGACTGAGAGGAGGTTGAATGCAGCATCAGGTACATACAGCACGCCATGGAACACTCCGACTTCAATGCCACGTGGGGTCTCCAATAACATCTCCATAATCCCGATCCCCTCAGCATACAACTCCTGATCATCACCCATAGCGATAGGACGAGGAGGGATGGACAGCAACTGTGTAAACCACTCTTTGTGATGTGTGAGGCTCTTGGTACATCCTGAGTCCTTGTACCATGCGAGTTCCGCCTTCTCCACCTGCGACATGCCAGACTTCGCCATGAAGAGACGGTCGCATTCCTCCTTGGCCACATGCATGTTGCCAAAGTGGCGCACACCAGCCTAGTTTTGCTGCTGCTACTGCTGACGCTGCTATCACTGCAGGTACTACTGATGCTCCTTTTGCTCCTGGTGTTGTGATGACTGCTGCTGCTACTGCTCCTTCTGGTCCCTCTTGAGCTTGAAACACTCCTTTTTGTAGTGTCCCTCTCTCTAGCAGTAGTGGCATTTGCCTTTCTTTCTACCTTTCTGCTATCTAGATACTGTTGCTGCTGGTTGCGTGAGCTCGTTGCCACTAAAACTGCTTCACTGCTGCCGCTGCCATTGCGTGTTGCTACATAACGATGCAATTCCACCTGCACCAGGTATGTGAAGATGAAGTCGAGGTCGAGAGTTGACTGGTACTCCAGCGTCTCTCGCACCGTGTCGTAGCTGGTTGGAAGTCCCCTCAGCAAGAGGAGGATGAAGCGCGTCTCTTCCACAGGGTTGCTGGCCGCTCTCAGCTGCTTTCCCAGCTCCTTTGCCCTGTCCCGATACGCCTCCATCCCTTCACCACCCTGCATTTTCAGCGCCATCATCTTTTGCTCCAAAAGCATGAGGAATGCAAGATCCTTCCTCTCATACTTCTTGCACAACGTGTCCCACCCATCCTTTTCAATAGCCTTGTCAGTCATGTACTGAAGATGCGGGTTGGAGATGGTGTTGACAAGCAATCTGTAGGCCTGCCTGTCCTTCCACTCATACGCTGCTGGTACAGCTGCAGAAGAACCCGCATCAGCTGCACCTTTTGCGGAGTCTTCCCGGCCACCACCTGCGCTGCGGTGATACCTTTTGCCTATAGAACTGGAGCCGGCTCGTCGCCGCTCACCACCTCCCTCAAGCCCCTCTCCTCCAAAAGGAGGCGGGTACAGATCTTCCAAAACGTGAAGTTGGCAGCCCTCCAGCCTCTCCAGAGGCTGGGCTGCTGTTATAACGCCAGCTGCTGCCATTTTGAGCCTTGGTGATGCTCAGCGCTGCCCTTGGATGGCGGCGCTACCCTTGCTTCTAGTCCTGCTTCTGCGAGAAATCTGTCTGACAGAAAATGGATTGTAGATACCAGCAGACTGGGAATTTAGATACATGAAACCCATCTCTGGAAAATTCAGCTCAAAAAGTTTCAGATCAATCCATGAAACAGGGTCATCAACAAGGGATTTTGAAAGATATGCCCTCTTGAAAACAGGGTATGCTTCTGCTCCTACTCCAACTCAGACCAGCCAGCTTGTAAACGGCGTTTCTCCCAAACGAATCAATGGAATGCAAATGTTTTTGCACCAATGGAAAGCTTAGGAAAAACAATACAATTTGCATACAAGCCTACGACTTCTGGGCTCAAGCCGTGAGCAATGTAGTCTACATCAAGAATCCTAGTTTAACTAAGGCGCTGGAGCAGATCACGCCGTATGAGGCATGGTTCGGCAAGAAATCAAGCGTGTGTCATCTATGAGCATTTGGCAGCTTGATGCACATGTACGTGCCCAAGGAGAATTGGCAGAAATGGGATGCAAAGAGTACGCAGATGCTAATGATTGGCTCCGACGTGGCAAGCAAGGCCTGTCGCCTCTAGGAGAGGGATACAGGCTACGTCATCATCTCCAGGGATGTCTTCAACAAGAGCAACGTCATTGGCACGAACACTGTCTGTGAAGAGGCAATAGAACCAGTAGTTGACAAGACAGTGGGAGCACAAATCCTTCCTGACCCAGTCTCTCCCGATGCTTCTTCTACTATGACAGTGGGCGGGCACTCTACTCTCCCATGTCTGATGCAGCAGATACAGTAGCCTCATCAGCACACAGAGGAGGGAGATGTAGCAGTTGTGCCAGTAGCACTGCGCCAGCCGCCCGCTAATGCTCTACAGGTCGCAAGTACCCTCTTAGGGTGCGTTACAAGCCTGGTGAACCGGCCATGTCTAGATGCTGCAGAAACCAGAACATGAACGTCGCAGTTATAGCAGATTCAGATGAGCCAACGTCATACAAGGAGGCCATGGCTGCACCGGATACAGCAGATTGGGCGCAAGCCGTGCAACAGGAGATACATTCGCAGCTGGACAACGATACATTGAAGCTGACTAAGAGTCCACCTGGACGGAAGGTGATCAAGTACAAGAAGCGGGGAGCAGATAGTAACCCGGAAAAGTACAAGGTGAGGCTGGTCGCCAAGGGCTACTCGTGTAGGAGGGCATCGACTACACAGAAACGTTTGCCCTTGTTGCAAAGTTTGCCTTTGTGCGCACGCTCCTCTCTTATGCAGCAGCTGAGGACTTCAAGGTTCACCACATGGATGTCAAGACGACATTCTTGAATGGTGACTTGGAAGAGGAGATCTACATGGAGCAGCCAGAGGGGTTCGTCATGGATGGCCAGGAGCACCTGGTTTGCAAGCAGCAAAAGTCACTGTACGGCCTCAAGCAAGCGTCGCGTGCTTGGAATCAGAACTTGGATGCGGCGTTGTAGTGGATGGGATTTGAGCGTAGTGAGTGTGACTACAGCGTCTATCGCTGGCAGCATGGTCATGAGGTGCTCATTATCATCGTCTATGTGGATGACATGCTCCTCCTTTCCAACAGCATGTCTGCACTGTAGGACTTCAAGGAACCCATGAAGGAGCGCTTCCAGACGTCTGATCTCGGGGAGGCATCATACTTCCTCGGTATCCAGATCACGTGTGTCAGCAAGTCACGCTCTCTCTCGCTGCAGCAGAGCCGCTCCATCAAGGATGTTTTGCAGCGGTTTGGCATGGCAGAGGAAAAACCCATTGGTACGCCGCTATAGACGCGACAGTACCTCTTGAGCTTAAATGGAGAAGAAAATGCAACTGAGCGGCAGAAGTACCAGAGCGCCGTCGGTAGCCTCATGTACCTGACGGTGGCAATCAGGCCGGACCTCGCACAGGCTGTTAGCGCTACCTTGCCGGAACCATCAATATCGGCATCATCTACAACGGCAATGACAATAGCATCATCGGCTACAAAGATGCAGATTGGGCTTCAAACCCTGAGGACCATAAGTCCGTCTCTAGACATGTGTTCATCATAAATGGTGGAGTCATCAGCTCGTGCAGCAAGCGGCATGTGGTCGTGGCCACCTCAAGCACGGAAGCTGAGTACGTCTCTCTCAGCTTTGGAGCCAAGGAAGCAGTTTGGCTTAAGCGTCTCATGGTACAAATGAGAAGGAGTGCAGCAGTTCCAGTTCCTGTGCGCGTCGATTACCAGAGCGCAATCGCACTCACCAAGAATCCTGAGCACCATGCACGCACCAAGCACATTGACATCGCATATCATTTCATGAGGCACATGGTGCACGAGGGTGCTATCAAGCTGGAGTTTACTCCAACCAGCAAGCAGGTCGCTAATTTGTGCACCAAGCCTATGACCCGTGAGAAGCAGTAGTTGTGGATGAAGGCATGTGGACTCAGCCCACTCTGACTACGGCAAAGTGGGAGATTCTTGGGAAAGGAGCCATGTGGCTCAATTTCAGGTCCACACGAGCAAGTTCAAGGAAACTAATAGATGCTTACTCTGATTGTCAATCCAACTTCACCATTAGAAAGATCAGGTGGCAAAATGTCTACGGTCCAAGTTTGAGGCAGATGGAACGGTCGGATGCGGAGATATGAATTTTCAAAGTATTCGGGGTCATCGACCGCCGATATCCGGGTGACCATGGGCGATGGCTCCATGCCTTAGCCTGAGAAGAGAAAAAAGGCAAGAGGTTTAGGATCAAGACCTGATGGGAGAAATATTCAAAAATGTCCTTGGTCTTAGGATTGCCTTGTCAGAGTGTGCTCACTAGGATAAAGGTACCTTTCCGTACTTTTTAGGTGAGGTGATATCCTTGTGTACTAGCCATTGACACATGGTAATTCTCCATGGGATTGTGGGTTATGTGACCACTAGGAGTATGCCATGAGAGCATTTTCGAGCTCTCTAGGTCGTGTGTGAGTTGTCAGCCTGATTGCTAGGCTGATTTCCTCCCTTGTGTGAGATTATGGACTCTAGTGTGTGAGCCTTAGCCTCCAAGGCTAAGTGGTGTGGCTTGTGAGAGGACTGACTTACCCAAGCTCTAGCTCTATATGTACTCCATCATTTTCAGTGATTGAATAACCATTCTTCAGCACAAGCGATGCCCTTCCAATCACACATACTTGCTGCTCCAAGGCTCCATCTCTTCTCCACATCCAACAGAACACATGTCCAGAGATGGACTTGTGGTCCTTAGGGTTTGAATCCTAATCTTTTCTATATAGGTGATGATGTTATTGTCATTGTCGTTGTAGGTGATGGTGATGTTGATAGTTGCACCAAGATAGTAGAAGATGTGTTTCACTACTTTGTGGTCCTCAAGTCCGGGGTTCGCCATGTACTGGCTTACAACGCTAATAGCCTGTGCAAGGTCCGGCCTGGTTGCAACCATTAGGTACTTGAGCCTGCCGACGGCGCTTTGATACTTTTGTCGCTCAGCTGCATCCGCTTCTCCATTGAAGTCCACGAGGTACTGCCGCGTTTCGAGTGGCGTGCCGATGGGTTTTGCCTCTACCATGCCAAACCGCTGCAAGACATCCTTAATATAGCGGCTCTGCTGTAGTGAGAGAGCGTGATTTGCAGTCACACGTGATCTGGATACCGAGGATGTATGATGCCTTCCCGAGATCAGACATCTGGAAGCACTCCTATGTGGCCTCCTTGAACTCCTGTAATGCAGATATGCTATTTAAAAGGAGGAGCATGTCATCCATATAGAAAATGATGATGAGTACCTCATGACCATACTACCAGCAATAGACATTATTGTCACACTTACTGCACTCAAACCCCATGTACTGTAGCGCCGCATCTAATTTTTGGTCCAAGCACGCGACCCTTGCTTGAGGCCGTACAGCGACTTCTGTAGTTTGCAAACCAGGTGCTCTTGGCCATCCATGACAAATCCCTCTAGCTGCTCCATAGAGATCTTCTCCTCCAAGTTACCGTTGAAAAATGTTGTCTTGACATCCATGTCATGAATCTCAAAGTCCTCAGCTGTTGCATAAGAAAGGAACGTGCGCAGAGAGACAAACCTTGCCATAAGAGCAAAGGTTTCCGTGTAATCGATGCATTCCTCTTGCGAGAAGCCCTTGGCGACCAGCCTCGCCTTGTACTGTTCGAGGTTGCTATCTGCGCCCCTCTTCTTCTTCAATACCCACTTGCACTTGATTACCTTGCGTCCAAGTGGACGCTTTGTCAGCTCCCATGTACAGTTGTATAGCTGTGACTGTATCTCCTCTTCCACAGCTTGTGCCCAGTTTTCTAAATCTGGTGCAGCCATGGCCTCGTTCTACAACTTCGGCTAATCAGAGTCTGTTGTACCTACAACGTTCATCTTGTCTGGTTTCTGGAGTATCCAGACAAGCCTGCGCTAACCAGGCTTGTAGCGCACCCTGAAAAGGTACCTTCGACCTGGTGCTGGAGCATTAGCATGCGGCTGGCGCGGTGCTGCTGGCACAACTGTTCCTGCTGATGGTGGTACATCTGCTTCCTGTGCTTCTGCCAATGAGGCCCCAGTATCTGCTTCATCAAACATGGGAGAATAGAGTGGTTCTCCCACTGTCATAGTACAGGAAGAGTGAGGAGAGACTCGGTCCTCGAGAATATCTGCTCCCATAACTTTGTCAGCTGCTGGTTCTGTTGCCACTTTGCACATGATGTTGGTGCTGATGATGTTACTATTGTTGAAAACGACATCCATGGAGATGATGATGTGGCCAGTATCCCTTTCGTAAAGGTGATACGCCTTGCTTCCCACGTCCTAATCGATTATCAGCATTTATACGCTCTTTTCATCTCATTTGTGCCGCTTCTCCTTTGACACGTGCATGTGTGCCAAACTACCGAACGCGTGAAGATGACCCAAGCTTGGCTTCTTACCACGCTTCGTATGGCTTCTTCTGGTCCAGGGCCTTTGTTGGACTGCGGTTCTTCATGTATTCCGCAGTGCTCACTGCTTTAGCCTAAAATTCATAGGTCAGCCGAGGTGCGTGTAGCATGGAGCGTGCCGACTCAACGATGGTTCGGTTGGCGCGTCTTGCTACGTCATTCTCTTGCGGCGAATATGGCATGGTGCGCTATGCCTTGATGCGTACTGCTACCACGTAGTCCTGAAACTCCTTGCTCAGGTACTCTCCACGGCAGTCGCTATGCAACGCCTTGATTTTCTTGCCAGTCTGGTTCTCTACCATGGCCTTGAACTCCTTGAACCTGTCAAAACACTAGTCATTGGAGGAAAGGAAGTACAAAGCAGCGTAACGGCTGAAATCATCAATGAAGGTGAGAACATACCTAGAGCCTCCAAAGCTTTGGGTCTGCATGGGGCCACACAAGTCTGTGTCGACCAGCTCCAGTACCTCCTTCTTGCGTTCCCCTAATCTAGAAAACGCCTCGCGATGCTGCTTCTCTGCCAAACAGCCGATGCACATATGCTGCTCAAAATCATAGATTGTGGACAAGACACACACCATCTGCTTTGTTTGAAGTTGCTATAAGGCGCGCATGCTGATGTGGCTGTACCACGGATGCCAGATTTTTCCATCTGTGGCCTGCACCACTACTGCAAGACTGTGCTCGCACGGGATCTTGGTCGCCGCCAATAGGCAATACATGTCGCCTTACGTCACCGACCTGGCCTGCTAGTCAAATTTGGGGATCATTGGTGAGTTGAAATGTTTTCTCGGCAGGTACTATTGTGCATGAACAGAAATTCCTAAGCCCCTTTACTTTGCTAAGTAGTAGGAGAAAATGGGTGTTGAGGCTCTCTTGTCATGAGATCTTCTTGTACAAGTATCAATTGATTTGCACTTGTCAGTGTTGAATGATATGCACCTTGTCCATTAGATAGCTGGCTGACTGCACAGACAGTCAAAGCACACACTGCTCTATGGAGTACGTCTCCTTTGTCTGTTTTGAGATAGGCCGGACATACACTGCTCGTAATGGGTATGCCCCCGAGAGATCATCATAGGAAACACACCTTTATGGCCTAGTTGGAATAGGCATTGGAGCTAATGGGTTGCGGGTTCAAACCCCGCGAGGCCTTCAGATTTTTTTGTGGTGCCAAATGGGAGAAGAAACTTCTAGGAAGCTTACTAGAGCCCACCTTGAGGATGACACTTGGCGGTCTTAGGATGCGCCAAATAGGAGTGTAGGTTGAGGTTTGCTACTGCGGAGTGAATGTAAGTAGGATCATAAGTAAAGCTCTGTAAGTATAAACCCCTGTACTGTGCATGCATCCATTTCCATTTCTTGCCCTTGAGACTCCTCACAGATTGTCTATTCATGTTAGACAAGATCCTCGAACCTCAAGGGGATAAAGATCTACCCCTTTAGAAGGTGGTTTTATCCCGAGTCCGTTTTCTCACACCGGGACCATCGCGTCATGTGATCATCGGCGGGAGGGGCATGCAACGCAACCAACTGCACGGTTGAGAATGGTCGTAGCTAGCAACCTCATCAGCCTCATTGGCATCAACAAAGGAGAGTAGTAACGAAGCAGAGAAGACAAGAAACCACCAAAAATTGCCGGTCCAACTCAAGTCTGCCTCGGGGCGGGCATGTCTAAACTTAGGAGGACAAGTTTTCCCTTGTGGAAATGACAGTTTGAGATTGTCATGAACATGCGTGGCTACCTTGCCACCATATAAGGGACAGAGACAGCACGTGCCAATACTGTCAAAAATTCTATCCTGGCTGTAGCCTAGGATGATTGGAAGCACCCTCAAGGATGTCTCGACCTTCTGCAGAGCATGTTGACGCTGTTTCAGTTGCCAATGCATACCAAGGTAGAAGAGTGTGGAGTCTAAGGATCACAATCAATAATGGGCACAAATGAGCCGCAAGAAGTTTCACTCTATCCAAGCCTCTGATCAGAGCTTTCAAATTCATCAAAGCACGCTCAGAACGGAGCAATAGAGTCCCAGCTATGGCCATCAAAGAAACCCATGGTGGAGCCGTCTACCATGTCCACAAACGGAGGTAACAGGATGCGCTTCGATGGTGACCTGTTGAAGCGCCCTTCCTGGGCCTCAAACATGGAGGAGGCTCTCCCTGGTCTGATAGACCCCACACATCCCTTCCTTCATGGTCCTTTCTGCCTTTGGAGTCCATTGGAGTCAAACTCAGACCATCACGGTAGAATTATCCTGTCATGAATAACGTAGATCCAGATTTCACCCGCCGAGTACCCGATCTTTAGACGGGGCTATCTTTCTGAATACTCACTCAAATTGAGCAATTCAAAGCGTGATCTTGCATGGAAATTCCAAAACACCCACATCTGCAATTAGATAAGATTTTTATCACTCTCCAGTAGCTAAATCAGAGAATCGATCCACGGAAGCCATTGCAAGGAGCGCCATTTTCCAAAAATCTTTACAGTCATGATGCCTTGTCATTGAACTTTTGCCATGCTCCACTGCCTAGCTAAACTACTATTGTAAGCAACTCTCCTCAGCTGCCCTGCACCAATCACAACATATAACAACGGATGCTTCGCTCCCCACTATCGTCACTTGTGCCCTCGTCTGAGACTTCACAACCCCTCGATGAGCTGCCTTGTGACATCTGTTGTGTTGGTGTTGCTGCTTGCTACAATAGTTAGTCGCCTCCCTGAGATGACTTGGGATCCCTTGCCTCCTTGTAAGTCTCCTCACCCTCATGTGGGAGACCTGCACCTCTTGTGGCATCCTCCTTGGTGTGCAGAGGCTTCGGACCTTCCTCTATGTTCTCCACTACCTCCGCTTGTACTTATGATGTCTTTGATTTATCAACACCTTCAATACTTTACAACTTTGCCCCACCGTGCTGTGCATCTCCCTTGCCTTCTTACAGTGCGTGCATGTTGCTATTCTTTATCCTTACCGGCACCACTTGTATGCATGCCGCATTGTCCAAGCTGCTACGGCCTACACAACTGATACAGGCTTGCAGTTTGTTGCAACCAGTCTCATGGGATCCATGATGCTGCAGTTACGACTGCTCCTCTAGGCGCCGCTTGTGCTATTGCCACCGCCTTGCCGCACGTCCTAGATGGACATGCCTCCACCGCATGGAGAGGTCTTATGGTGCCTGTCCCTTGGTCTGAGGTCTTTCACTACACTCATATACCTGCACCCCCTCTTTTGGAGAATGTGGAGAAACGAAGATCCCACTCCCTACTCCCACACTATGAATGTTGCATGCATCATCTGCTTGTTTTGTCAATTCTAGAGATGCTGACATACCTGCCATATCCTCTGTTGCATGTCCCTTGAGTGCTCACCCTTCTCCTTCAGGACTTAAAGCTGACAATACCTCGACTCATCCTATGACCTAGTCCTCTGGGTACCTACCATTGCCCCCTCATGGGAGTCGGCAGCACCTTCTTGGCCTGCCTTGTAGCCACGGTCCACCGTTGATGTCGCTCAGAGGGTTTTTTGCTTATGTGGAGAGCTCAGCAACTTGCCTACAGTATCCCCTTGTTGCACAGCTCTCCGGACCACCTTCTCCTACTTTGTTGTAGTGTATCCATACCCGGCCTCTTGCCACATGGTGGTCCTTATTCTTGGTCCCGCTCCTTATTCTTCACAATCACATCCTCGTCCTCCTCCTCCATGCCGACAACCGTCATGTCATGGTGTTTTGTTTTGGGAACCGACAAGAAGTTTGCCACTGAAACATCATGTGGGCAAGCCAGTTATGTCATAAGTCACACCACTTAGCCATGGAGGCTAACGCTCATATACTAAAGTCCATAATCTTACACAAGGGAGGAAATCAGCCTAGCAATCAGGCTAACCACTCACACACAACCTAGTGAGCTAGAAAACGCTCTCATGGCACACTTCTAGTGGTCACATAACCCACAATCCCATGGAGAATCACCATGTATCCATGGCTAGCACACAAGGATGTCACCTCACATAAAAAGTAAAGAGAGATACCTTTTTCCTAGACAGCACACTTTGACAAGGCAACCCAAGAATCTAGGATCTTTTTGGATATTTCTTCCATCAGGTCTTGACCTTAGACCTCTTGCCATTTTCTTTTCTCTAGCTAAGGCATGGAGCCATCGCCCATGGTCACCCAGATACCGGCGGTCGATGATCCCAAAATCTTCGAAAATTCATATTTCCTAATCTGACTGTTGGATCAGCCTCAAACTTGGTCCCTTGACATTTTGCCACCTGATAATTCCAATGATGAAGTCAGATTGACGATCGGACTAGGCATCTGGTAGTTTCCTGGAACTTGCTCCTGTGGACCTGAAACTGAGCCGGATGGCTCCTTTTCCCAACAGTTTTCCACTTTGCCATAGTCAGGCTCGGCTAAGTCCACATGCCTTCATGCAGAACTACTACTTCTCTTGGGTCACTAGCTTGGTACAGAAGTTAACGACCTGCTTGCTTGTTGGAGTAAACTCCTGCTTGATAGGACCATCCTACACCATGTGCCTATGAAGTGATATGCGATGTCAATGTGCTTGGTGCGTGCATGGTGCTCAAGATTCTTGGCGAGGTCGATTGCGCTCTTGTTGTCGACGCGCACAGGAACTGGAACTGCTGTACTCCCACTCATCTCTGCCATGAGACGCAGAAGCCAAACTGCTTCTTTGTCTCCAAAGCTGAGAGGGACGTACTCAGTTTCCGTGCCTGAGTTGGCCACGACCACCTGCCGCTTACTGCACCAGCTGATGGCCCCACCATTCATGAGGAACACATATCCAGAGATGGACTTGCGGTCCTCAGGCTTTGAAGTCCAATCTGCGTCTGTATAACCGATGATGCTGTTGTCGTTGCCGTTGTAGGTGATATTGATGTTGATGGCTCTAGCAAGGTAGCGGAAATCCGCTTCACTACATTCAGGTGCTGAGGTCCGGGATTAGCTATGTGCTCGCTCAAATGCTAACATCCTGTGCGAGGTCCGGCCTCGTTGCAACCATCACGTATGTGAGACCACCGACAACACTTTGGTACTTCTGCCGCTCAGCTACATCCGCTTCTCCATTGAAGCTCACGAGGTACTACCACGTCTTCAGCGGCGTGCTGATGGGTTTTGCCTCTGTCATGCCGAAGCACTACAAGACATCCTTGATGTAGCGGCTCTGCTGTAGTGAGAGAGAGCATGATTTCCGGTCATGCCTGATCTGGATACCGAGGAAGTATGATGCCTCTTCGAGATCAGAGATCTGGAAGCGCTCCTGCATGGCCTCCTTGAACTCCTGTAGTATAAACACCCTGTTGCAAAGAAGGAGCATGTCATCCACATACACGATGATGATAAGGACCTCATGCTCATGCTGCCAACGGTAGACACTGTAGTCACACTCGCTACACTCGAATCCCATGTACTGCAACACCGCATCCAACTTCTGGTTCCAAGGATGCGACGCTTCCTTGAGGCCGTATAGCGACTTGTGCAGCTTGCAAACCAGGTGTTCCTGGCCATCCATGACGAACCCCTCCGGCTGCTCCGTGTAAATCTCCTCCTCGAGGTCACCGTTCAGGAATGCCGTCTTGATGTCCATGTGGTGGACCTCAAAGTCCTCCTTTCCTATGCTGTTGCAGAGGAAAGGAGCGTACGTACAAAGGCCAAGTTGGCAATAGGGGCAAAGGTTTTTGTGTAATCGATGCCTTCTTGCTACAAGTAGCCGTTGGCAACAAGACTCATCTTGTACTTTTCCAGGTTACCATCTACTCCCCGCTTCTTCTTGAACACCCACTTGCACTTGATCACCTTACGTCCAGGTGGACGCTCAATCAGGACCCACGTACCATTGTCGAGGTGGAACTGTATCTCATGTTGCACAGCTTGCGCCGAATCTGCTACATTTGGTGACGTCATTGCCTTCTTATAGGATGTCGGCTCATCAGATTTGCTGCAACTGCGATATTCATTTGGTCTTGTTGCTGGAGCATCACGAAATGCCCGGGCTCACCAGGCTTTTAGCGCACCCTGAGAGGGTACCTTCGACCAGGTGCTGGAGCGTTAGCAGGCGGCTGGCGCGGTGCTGCTGCACAACTGCTTCTGCCGATGGTACATCTTCTTCCTCTGCTTCTGACGATGAGGCCGCTGTAGCTACTACATCAGAGGCATGGAGCTATCACCCATGGCCACCCAGACATCGACGGTCCATGACCCCCGAAATTTCAAAAATTCATATCTCTCAATCCGACTGTTGGATCGGCCTCAAACTTGGACCGTAGATGTTTTGCCACCTGATCTTTCCAATGGTGAGGTCGGATTGACGATCAGAGTAGGCATCTGGTACTTTCCTGGAACTTGGTCCTGTGGACCTGGAAGTGAGCCAGATGGCTCTTTTTCCAATATGCCAATGGCAGTTTTATCCATGCACAAGGCAAGTAAACACGTTCATGAGCTTCAAGGTGAATGTTACTAAGAAACATTTGAAGCAGGATGAAATCTTTTAGAACTGGAGGAGAGACGGAGCCTTGGAGCAGTGAGCATGAGGGACTCGAAGGGCATCACTTGTGCTAAAGAATAATTGTTTAATCACTAAAAATGATGGAGTACATATTGTTGGAACTTGAGGAGAGAGGGAGCCTTGGAGCAGCGAGCATGTGTGATTGGAAGGGCATCACTTGTGCGGAAGAATGGTTGTTTAATCACTCAAAATGATGGAGTACATATAGAGCTAGAGCTTGGGCAAGTCAGCCCTCTCACAAGCCACACCACTTAGCCATGGAGGCTAAGGCTCACACACTAGAGTCCATAATCTCATACAAGGGAGGAAATCAGCCTAGCAATCAGGCTGACCAATCATACACGACCTAGAGAGCTAGAGAATGCTCTCACGGCACACTCCTAGTGGTCACATAACCCACAAACCCATGGAGAATCACCATGTGTCCATGGCTAGCACACAAGGATCTCACCTCACCAAAAAAGTAAGGAGAGGTACCTTTATCCTAGTCAGCACACTCTGACAAGGCAATCCTAAGACCAAGGACCTTTTTGGATATTTCTCCCATCAGGTCTTGACCCTGGACCTCTTGCCTTTTTCTTTTCTCAGGCTAAGGCATGGAGCCATCAACCATGCCCACCCAGACATCGACGATCCATGACCCCTGAAACTTCGAAAATTCATATCTCCCAATCCGACCGTTGGATCGGCCTCAAACTTGGACCGTAGACATTTTGCCACCTGATCTTTCCAATGGTGAAACCAGATCGGCAATCGGAGCAGGCATCTGGTACTTTCCTGGAACTTTCTCCTGTGGATCTGAAACTGAGCCAGATGGCTCTTTTCCCAACAATCTCCCACTTTGCCGCAGTCAGAGTGGGCTGAGTCCACATGCCTTCATGCAGAACTGCTGATTCTCACGGGTCACTGGCTTGGTGCAGAAATCAGCGACCTGCTTGCTGGTTGGAGTAAACTCCAGCTTGATAGCACCCTCCTGCACCATGTGCCTGATGAAATGATATGCGATATCAATGTGCTTGGTGCGTGCATGATGCTCAGGATTCTTGGCGAGTACGATTGCGCTCTGGTTTTCGATGCGCACAGGAACTGGAACTGATGCACTCCCACTCATATCTGCCATGAGACGTTGGAGCCAAACTGCTTCCTTGGCTCTAAAGCTGAGAGATACATACTCAGCTTCTGTGCTCGAGGTCGCCACGACCACCTGCCGCTTGCTGCACCTACTGATGGCTCCACCATTCATGAGGAACACATGTCCAGAGATGGACTTGCGGTCCTCAGGGTTTGAAGCCCAATCTGCGTATGTGTAGGCGATGATGCTGTTGTCATTGCCATTGTAGGTAATGCCGATGTTGATGGTTCCAGCAAGGTAGCGGAAGATCCGCTTCACTGCCTTCTGGCACTCCGGTCTGGGATTAGCCATGTGCTGGCTCACAGCGCTCACAGCCTGTGCGAGGTCCGGCCTGGTTGCCACCATCAGGTACATGAGACTGCCGACGGCGCTCTGGTACTTCTGCCGCTCAGCTGCATTTACTTCTCCATTGAAGCTCACGAGGTACTGCCGCGTCTCCAGCGGCGTGCCGATGGGTTTTGCCTCTGCCATGCCAAATCGCTGCAAAACATCCTTAATGTAGCGGTTCTACTGTAGCAAGAGAAAGCGTGACTTGCGGTCACGTGTGATCTGGATACCGAGGAAGTATGATGCCTCCCCGAGATGAGACATCTGGAAGCGCTCCTGCATGGCTTCCTTGAACTCCTGCAGTGCAGACATGCTGTTGGAAAGGAGGAGCATGTCATCCACATAGACAACGATGATGAGGATCTCATGCTCATGCTACCAGCGATACACGCTGTAGTCACACTCGCTGCGCTCAAACCCCATGCACTGCAACGCTGCATCCAACTTCTGGTTCCAAGTACGCGACGCTTGCTTGAGGCCATACAGCGACTTCAGCAGCTTGCAGACCAAGTGCTCCTGGCCATCCATGACGAACTCCTCTGGCTGCTCCATGTAGATCTCCTCCTCCAAGTCACCATTCAAGAATGTCGTCTTGACATCCATGTGGTGAATCTCGAAGTCTTCAGCTGCTACATGAGAGAGGAGCGTGCGCACAGAGGCAAACTTTGCAATAGGGGCAAAAGTTTATGTGTAGTCGATGCCCTCCTGCTGTGAGTAGCCCTTGGCGACCAGCCTCGCCTTGTACTTTTCCAGGTAACCATCTGCTCCCCGTTTCTTCTTGAACACCCACTTGCACTTGATCACCTTACGTCCAGGTGGACGCTCAGTCAGCTCCCACGTGCCATTCTCAGCTGCGACTGTATCTCCTGCTACACGGCTTGCGTCCAATCTGCTGCATCCGGTGTAGCCATGGCCTCCTTGTATGACGTTGGCTCATCTGAATCTGCTGCAACTGCGACGTTCATCTGTTCTGGTTTCTGCAGCATCCAGAAATGGCCACGCTCACCAGGCTTGTAACGCACCCTAAGAGGGTACCTACGACCTGGTGCTGGAGCGTTAGCGGGCGGCTGGCGCTGTGCTGCTGGCACAACTGCTGCTGCTCGTGGTGCTACATCTCCCTCCTCTGCTTCTGCCAATAAGGCTGCTGTATCTGCAACATCAGACATGGGAGAGTAGAGTGATTCTCCCACTGTCACAGAAGAGTAAGGATCGGGAGAGACTGGGTCTGGAAGGATTTCTGCTCCCATTGTCTCGTCAGCTGCTAGTTCTGCTACCTCTTCACAGACAATGTTGGTGCCGATGACGTTGCTCTCGTTGAAGACGACATCTCTAGAGATGATGACGTGGCCTGTATCCCTCTCGTAGAGGTGATAGGCCTTGCTTGCCACGTCGTAGCCAATCATCAGCATTTGCGCAATCTTTGCATCCCATTTCTGCCGCCTTTCCATGGGTACGTGCATGTGCGCCAAGCTGCCAAATGCTCGAAGATGACCCACGCTCGGTTTCTTGCCGAACCATGCCTCGTACGGCGTAATCTGCTCTAGTGTTTTCATTGGACTGCGGTTCTTGATGTAGACCGCAGTGCTCACGGCTTCAGCCCAGAAGTCGTAGGTCAGGCGAGCCGCGTGCAGCATGGAGCGCGCCGACTCCACAATCGTACGGTTGGCGCGTTCTGCTACACCATTCTGCTACGGCGAGTACGGCGCGGTACGCTGCGCCTTGATGCCAGCTGCTACGAGGTAGTCCTGAAACTCCTTGCTCAGGTACTCTCCACTGCGGTCACTGCGCAGCGCCTTGATCTTCTTGCCAGTCTGGTTCTCCACCATGGCCTTGAACTCCTTGAACCTGTCAAAGCACTGGTCCTTGGAAGGAAGGAAGTATACAGCAGTGTAACGGCTGAAATCATCAATGAAGGTCAAGAAATACCTAGAGCCTCCAAAGCTTTGGGTCTGCATTGGTCCGCACAAGTCCGTGTGGACCAGCTCCAATACCTCCTTCGGACGCTCCCATGCTCCACAGAACGCCTCGCGGTACTGCTTCCCCTCCAAACAGCCGATGCATAACTGCTGCTCAAAGTTAGAGATGGTAGGCATGTCGCGCACCATCTGTTTTGCTTGAAGCTGCTGCAAGGCGCGCATGCCGATGTGGCCATAGCGCGCATACCAGATCTCACCATCTGTCGCCTGCACCACTGCTGCAAGACTCTACTCACGCGGGACCTTGGTCGCCCCCAACAGGCGGTACATGTCGCCCTCCTTCACCGACCTGGCCAACTCCTCTCCTGTATCCTTGTTGAGGATGTAGCCATAGTCATCATCGAAGACGACGCGCAGTCCTGTCTTTGTAAGAGAGGAGACTGAGAGGAGGTTGAATGCAGCATCAGGTACATACAGCACGCCATGGAACACTCCCACTTCAATGCCACGTGGGGTCTCCAACCACATCTCCACAATCCCAATCCCCTCAGCATACACCACCCGATCATCACCCATAGCGATAGGACGGGGAGGGATGGACAGCAGCTGTGTAAACCACTCCTTGTGATGTGTGAGGCTCTTGGTACACCCTGAGTCCTTGTACCATGCAAGATCCGCCTTCTCCACCAGCGACATGTCAGACTTCGCCATGAAGAGACGGTCGCGCACCTCCTTGGCCACATTCATGTTGCCAAAGTGGCACATACCAGCCTGGTTTTGCTGCTGCTACTGCTGCTGCTGACGCTGCTGTGACTGCTGTTGCTGCTACTGCTGCTTTTGGTTCTGCTGCTGCGATGACCGTTGCTGCTGCTGCTGCTCCTTTTGGTCCCTCTTGAGCTTGAAACACTCCTTTTTATAGTGTCGCTCTTTCTGGCAGTAGTGGCATTTGCCTTTCTTTCTGCCTTTCTGCTACCCAGACTGCTGCTGCTGCTGCTGGTTGCGTGAGCTCGTGGCCACAAAAGCTGCTTCACTGCTGCCGCCGCCATTGCGCTTTGCTGCATTGCGACGCAATTCCAACTGCACCAGGTGTGTGCAGATGAAGTCGAGGTCGAGAGTTGGCTGGCACTCCAGCGTCTCTCGCACCGTGTCGTAGCTGGTTGGGAGTCCCCTCAGCAAAAGGAGGATGAAGCGCGTCTCTTCCACAGGGTTGCCGACCGCTCTAAGCTACTTCGCCAGCTCCTTTGCCCTGTCCAGATACGCCTCCGTCCCTTCACCACCCTGCATTTTCAGCGCCATCATCTTTTCCTCCAAAAGCATGAGGAATGCCAGATCCTTGCTCTCATACTTCTTGCAAAACATGTCCCACCTCTTTTGTAGTAGCCTTGTCACTCACGTACTGAAGATGCGGGTTGGAGATGGTGTTGACAAGCAGCCTGTACGCCTGCCTGTCCTTCTTCTTCCACTCCTCATATGCCGCTGCTGCAGTTGTAGATGAACTTGCATCTGCTGCACCTTTCTGCGGCGTCTTCCCCGCCACCTCCTCTGCTGCGGTGATCCCTTTTGCCTGTGGAACTGGGGCCGGCTCGTCGCCGCTCACCACCTCCCACAAGCCCCTCTCCTCCAAAAGGAGGCGGGTGCGGATCTTCCAAAATGTGAAGTTGGCGCGTCCCTCCAGCCTCTCCAAAGGCTGGGCTGCTGTTACAACGCCAGCTGCTGCCATTTTGAGCCTTGGTGATGCTCAGCGCTGCCCTTGGATGGCGGCGCTACCCCTGCTTCTGCTGCTGCTTCTGCCAGAAATCTGTCTGACAGAAAATGGACTGTAAATGCCAGCAGACTGGGAATTTTAAAAAACTCAGCCCACCACTGGAACATTCAGCTTAAAAAATTTCAGATCGACCCATAAAACAGGGTCATCAACAGGGGATTTTGAAAGATATGCCCTCTTGAAAACAGGGTATGCTTCTGCTCCTACTCCAACTCAGACCAGCCAGCTTGTAAACGGCGTTTCTCCCAAACGCATCAATGGAATGCAAATATTTTTGCACCAATGGAAAGCTTAGGAAAATTACTACAATTCGCATGTGCCACGTTTTAAATTTGACAAAGAAACAAGAGAGTTATGGTCATCACAAGGCGACAGTCTTACTCATAGAGAAGAGTGTAGCCCTGGCCGACCGTTGGATGTTCGCGATCCTGGGCTCGTTAGAAAGCTTGTCTCTTGAACTTGAAGATCCAGTGGTTGATTATGAAATCTGGTTAAGGTTTCACCCTAACCCGTCACTCTCAAAGTGACGGCCTTTGCTGGCTGAAAGTGGCAGAACTTGGCTTTGATACCAAATGTTGGAACTTGAGGAGAGAGGGAGCCTTGGAGCAGCGAGCATGTGTGATTGGAAGGGCATCACTTGTGCTGAAGAATGGTTATTTAATCACTCAAAATGATGGAGTAAATTTAGAGACAGAGCTTGGGCAAGTCAGCCCTCTCACAAGCCACACCACTTAGCCATGGAGGCTAAGGCTCACACACTAGAGTCCATAATCTCACACAAGGGAGGAAATCAGCCTAGCAATCAGGCTGACCACTCACACACGACCTAGAGAGCTAGAGAATGCTCTCATGGCACACTCCTAGTGGTCACATAATCCACAAACCCATGGAGAATCGCCATGTGTCCATGGCTAGCACACAAGGATCTCACCTCACCTAAAAAGTAAGGAGAAGCACCTTTATCCTAGTCAGCACACTCTGACAAGGCAATCCTAAGACCAAGGACCTTTTTGGATATTTCTCCCATCAGGTTTTGACCTTGGACCTCTTGCCTTTTTCTTTTCTCACGCTAAGGCATGGAGCCATCACCCATGCCCACCCAGACATCGACGATCCATGACCCCCGAAACTTCGAAAATTCATATCTCCCAATCCGACCGTTGGATCGGCGTCAAACTTGGACCGTAGATATTTTGCCACCTGATCCTTCCAATGGTGAATTCAAATTGGCAATCGGAGCAGGCATCTGGTACTTTCCTGGAACTTGCTCCTGTGGATCTGAAACTGAGCCAGATGGCTCCTTTTCCAACACATATAGAGCTAGAGCTTGGGCTAGTCAGCCCTCTCACAAGCCACACTACTTAGCCATGGAGGCCAAGGCTCACACACTAGAGTCCATAATCTCACACAAGGGAGGAAATCAGCCTAGCAATCAGGCTGACCAGTCACATACGACCTAGAGAGCTAGAAAATACTCTCTAACACACTTTTAGTGGTCACATAACCCAGAATCCCATGGAGAATCGCCATGTGTCCATGGCTAGCACACAAGGATCTCACCTTACCTAAAAAGTAAGGAAAGGTACCTTTATCCTAGTCACTCTAACAAGGCAATCCTAAGACCAAGGACCTTTTTGGATATTTCCCCCATCAGGTCTTGACCTTGGACCTCTTGCCTTTTTCTTTTCTCAGGCTAAGGCATGGAGCCATCACCCATGGTCACCCGGATATCGGGGGTCGATGACCCCGAATGCTTTGATAATTTATATCTCCCAATCCGACCGTTGGATCGGCCTTAAACTTCGACCGTAGACATTTTGCCACCTGATCTTTTCAATGGTGAAGTTGGCTTAAAAATCGGAGCAAGAATCTGGTAGTTCCCTCGAACGTGCTCCTGTGGACTTGAAACTGAGCCGAATGGCTCCTTGCCACCTGGCTCAGTTTCAGGTCCACAGGAGCAAGTTCCAAGAAATTACCAGATGCCTTTTCTGATTTTCAATCGAACTTCACCATGACAAAGATCAGGTTGTAAAATATCTACGGTCCAAGTTTCAGGTCGATCCAACAGTCGGATTGGGAGATATGAATTTTCAAAGTATTGGGGTCAACGACCGCCGACATCCGGGTGACCATGGGTGATGGCTCCATGTCTAAGCCTGAGAAAAGGAAAAGGCAAGAGGTCCAGGGTCAAGACTTGATGGGAGAAATAACCAAAAAGGTCCTTGGTCTTAGGATTGCCTTGTCATAGTGTGCTGACTAGGATAAAGGTACCTCTCCTTAGTTTTTAGGTGAGGTGAGTGTTGGAAATGGAGGAGAGAGGGAGCCTTGGAGCAGCGAGCATGTGTGATTGGAAGGGCATCACTTCTGCTGAAGAATGGTTTTTTTTTTGGAGTACATATAGAGCTAGAGCTTGGGCAAGTCAGCCCTCTCACAAGCCACACCACTTAGCCATGGAGGCTAAGGCTCACACACTAGAATCCATAATCTCACACAAGGGAGGAAATCAGCCTAGCAATCAGGNCTAGTGGTCACATAACCCACAAACCCATGGAGAATCGCCATGTGTCCATGGCTAGCACACAAGGATCTCACCTCACCTAAAAAGTAAGGAGAGGTACCTTTATCCTAGTCAGCACACTCTGACAAGGCAATCCTAAGACCAAGGACCTTTTTGGATATTTCTCCCATCAGGTCTTGACCCTGGACCTCTTGCCTTTTTCTTTTCTCAGGCTAAGGCATGGAGCCATCACCCATGCCCACCCAGACATCAACGTTCCATGACCCCCGAAACTTCGAAAATTCATATCTCCCAATCCGACCATTGGATCGGCCTCAAACTTGGACCGTAGACATTTTGCCACATGATGTTTCCAATGGTGAAGTCGGATTGGCGATCGGAGTAGGCATCTGGAAGTTTCCTGGAACTTGCTCCTGTGGACTTGAAATTGAGCCGGATGGCTCCTTTCCCAACAATTTCCCACTTTGCCGTAGTCAGAGTGGGCTGAGTCCACATGCCTTCATGCAGAACTGCTGCTTCTCACGGGTCACTGGCTTGGTGCAGAAATCAGCGACCTGCTTGTTGGTTGGAGTAAACTCCAGCTTGATAGCACCCTCCTGCACCATGTGCCTCATGAAGTGATATGCGATGTCAATGTGCTTGGTGCGTGCATGGTGCTCAGGATTCTTGGCAAGTGCGATTGCACTCTGGTTGTCGACGCGCACAGGAACTGGAACTGCTACACTCCCACTCATCTCCGCCATGAGACGCTGGAGCCAAACTGCTTCCTTGGCTCCAAAGCTGAGAGAGACGTACTCAGCTTCCGTGCTCGAGGTGGCCACGGCCACCTATCGTTTGCTGCACCAGCTGATGGCACCTCCATTCATGAGAAACACATGTCCAGAGATGGACTTGCGGGTCTCAGGATTTGAAGCCCAATCTGCATCTGTGTAGCCGATGATGCTGTTGTCGTTGCCGTTGTAGGTGATGCCGACGTTGATGGTTCAAGCAAGGTAGCGGAAGATCCGCTTCAATGCCTTCTGGTGCTCAGGTCCGGGGTTCGCCATGTGCTGGCTCACAACGCTCACAGCTTGTGCGAGGTCCGGCCTGGTTGCCACCATCAGGTACATAAGACTACCGACGGCGCTCTGGTACTTCTGCCGCTCAGGTGCATCCGATTCCGCACTGAAGCTCACGAGGTACTGCCGCGTCTCCAGCGGCATGCCGATGGGTTTTCTATCTGCCATGCCGAACCGCTGCAAATAATCCTTGATGTAGCGGCTCTGCTGCAGCGAGAGAGAGCGTGACTTGCGGTCACGCACGATCTGGATACCGAGGAAGTATGATGCCTCCCTGAGATCAGACATCTGGAAGCGCTCCTGCATGGCTTCCTTGAATTCCTGCAGTGCAGACATGCTGTTGGAAAGGAGGAGCATGTCATCCACATAGACAATGATGATGAGGATCTCATGCTGATGCTGCCAGCGATACACGCTGTAGTCACACTCGCTGCGCTCAAACCCCATGCACTGCAGCGCCGCATCCAACTTCTGGTTCCAAGCACGCGACGCTTGCTTGAGGCCGTACAGCGACTTCTGCAGCTTGCAAACCAGGTGCTCCTGGCCATCCATGACGAACCCCTCCGGCTGCTCCATGTAGATCTCCTCCTNCGCACAGAGGCAAACTTTGCAACAGGGGCAAAAGTTTCTGTGTAGTCGATGCCCTCCTGCTGCGAGTAGCCCTTGGCGACCAGCCTCGCCTTGTACTTTTCCAGGTTACCATCTGCTCCCCGCTTCTTCTTGAACACCCACTTGCACTTGATCACCTTACGCCCAGGTGGATGCTCAGTCAGCTCCCACGTGCCGTTGTCCAGCTGCGACTGTATCTCCTGCTGCACGGTTTGCGCCCAATCTGCTGCGTCCGGTGCAGTCATGGCCTCCTTGTATGACGTTGGCTCATCTGAATCTGCTACAACTGCGACGTTCATTTGTTCTGGTTTCTGTAGCATCCAGAAATGGCCGCGCTCACCAGGCTTGTAACACACCCTAAGAGGGTACCTGCGACCTGGTGCTGGAGCGTTAGCGGGCGGCTGGCGCGGTATTGCTGGCACAACTGCTACTACTGGTGGTGCTACATCTTCCTCCTCTGCTTTTGCCGGTGAGGCTGTTGTATCTGCTGCATCAGACATGGGAGAGTAGAGTGATTCTCCCACTGTCACAGTAGAGGAAGGATTGGGAGAGAGTGGGTCAGGAAGGATTTCTGCTCCTACTATCTCGTCAGCTGCTGGTTCTGCTGCCTCTTCACAGACAATGTTGGTGCCGATTACGTTGCTCTCGTTGAAGACGACATCCCTGGAGATGACGACGTGGCTTGTATCCCTCTCATAGAGGCGATAGGCCTTGCTTGCCACATCGTAGCCAATCATCAGCATCTGCGCACTCTTTGCATCCCATTTCTGCCGCTTCTCCTTGGGCACGTGCATGTGCGCCAGGCTGCCAAATGCTCGGAGATGACCCACGCTCGGTTTCTTGCCGAACCACGCCTCGTACGGTGTCATCTGCTCCAGTGCCTTAGTTGGACTGCGGTTCTTGATGTAGACTGCAGTGCTCACGGCCTCAGCCCAGAAGTCGTAGGTCAGCCGAACCGCGTGCAGCATGGAGCGCGCCGACTCCACAATGGTACGGTTGGCGCATTCTGCTACACCGTTCTGCTGCGGCGAGTACGGCGCGGTACGCTGCGCCTTGATGCCAGCTGCTGCGAGGTAGTCCTGGAACTCCTTGCTCAGGTACTCTCCACCGCGATCGCTGCGCAGCGCCTTGATCTTCTTGCCAGTCTGGTTCTCCACCATGGCCTTGAACTCCTTGAACCTGTCAAAGCACTGGTCCTTGGAAGGAAGGAAGTACACAGCAGTGTAACGGCTGAAATCATCAATGAAGGTCAGCAAATACCTAGAGCATCCAAAGCTCTGGGTCTGCATCGGTCCACACAGGTCCGTGTGGACCAGCTCCAACACCTCCTTCGCACGCTCCCCTGCTCCAGAGAACGCCTCCCGGTGCTGCTTCCCCTCCAAACAGCCGATGCACAACTGCTGCTCAAAGTTAGAGATGGTAGGCAGGTCACGCACCATCTGCTTTGCTTGAAGCTGCTGCAAGGCGCGCATGCCGATGTGGCCGTAGCGCGCATGCCAGATCTCGCCATCTGTCGCCTGCACCACTGCTGCAAGACTCTGCTCACGCGGGATCTTGGTCGCCCCCAGCAGGCGGTACATGTCGCCCTCCTTCACCGACCTGGCCAACTCCTCTCCTGTATCCTTGTTGAGGATGTAGCCATAGTCATCATCGAAGACGACGCGCAGTCCTGTGTTTGTGAGAGAGGAGACTGAGAGGAGGTTGAATGCAGCATTAGGTACATACAGCACGCCATGGAACACTCCCACTTCAATGCCACGTGGGGTCTCCAACCACATCTCCACAATCCCAATCCCCTCAGCATACACCATACGATCATCACCCATTGCAATAGGACGGGGAGGGATGGACAGCAGCTGTGTGAACCACTCCTTGTGGTGCGTCAGGCTCTTGGTACACCCTGAGTCCTTGTACCATGCGAGATCCGCCTTCTCCATCTGCGACATGTCAGACTTCGCCATGAAGAGACGGTCGCGCACCTCCTTCGCCACGTTCATGTTGCCAAAGTGGCGTACTCCTGCCTGGTTCTGCTGCTGCTGCTGTTGCTGACGCTGCTGTGACTGCTGCTGTTGCTGCTGTGGAGACGTCTGCTTTTGCTGCTGCTGCTGCTGCTGCTCCTTCTG